>JAIUJO010000992.1:57500-95000 GCA_023846275.1 Vanilla planifolia
CTCTACTTCTTCTTCTTCTTCTTTCTCTTCTTCTTCTTCTTTCTTCTTCTTATTTTTCTTCTTTCTTCTTCTTCTTCTACTTTTTCTTTTTCTTCTTCTTCTTCATTTATGTTTGTGTTCTTTCTTCTTCTTTTTTCTACTTTTACATCTTCTTCTTCTTCTACTTCTTTTTCTTCTTCTTGTTCTTCTTCCTTCTTCTTCTTCTTCCTTTTCCTTCTTCTGTTTCTTCTTTTTCTTCTTCTTCATTCTTCTTCTTCTACTTCTTTTTCTTCTTTCTTCTTCTTCTAGTTTCTTCTTCTTCTACTTGTTCTTTTTCTTTTCTTTCTTCTTCTTCTTCTTCTTCTTCTTCTTCTTCTTCTTTCTTCTTCTTATTCTTCTTCTTCTTCGTCTTTTTTCAACTTGATTACTTTCTTCTTATTCTTTCTTCTTCTTCTTCTTCTTTCTTCTTCATCTTACCCCTTTCTTCTACTTCTTTCTTCTTCTTTCTTCTTCGTTTTTCTTCGTTTTTCTTCATCTTTCTTCTTCTTCTTCTTCTTCTTCTTCTTTCTTTTTCTTCCTCTTCACATTTTTTGTTCTTCTTTTTTTTTTCTTGTTCCTTTTCTTTTTCTTATTCTTCTTCTTCTTTCTTGCACTTCTTCTTTCTCTTCTTCTTCTTCTTCTGCTTTCTTTTTCTTCTACTTCTTCTTCTTTCTTCTTCTTTTTCCTACTTCCTGTTCTTTCATCTTTTTCTTTCCCTTTCTTCATTCTTTTTCTTCTTTCGTCTTCTTCTTTTTCTTCTTTCTTCTTCTTCTTCTTTCGTTTCTTCTTGTTTTTTTTCTTTTTCCTTTACTCCTTACACTTCATCTTTCTTCTTCTTCTTCTTCTTCCATTCTTCTTCATTTTCTTCTTCTTTTTCTTTATTCGTCTTCTTATTTCTACTTCTTCTTTTTCTTCTTCTTCTTCTTCTTTCTTCTTCTTTTTCTTCTTCTTCTTTCTTCTCCTTCTTCTTCTTCTCCTTCTTCATCTTCTTTATTTGTCCTCTATTTTTCTTCTTCCATCTTCCTCTTCTTCTTCTTCTTCTTTCCTCTTCTTCTTCTTCTTCTTCTTTCTTTCTTTTCTGATTTCTTCTTCTTTTTTCTTCTTCTTCTATCTTCTTTCCTCTTCTTCTTTCTTCTTCTTCTTCTTTATTCTTCTTCTACTTTCTTCTTTCTCTTCTTTCTTCTTTATTATTCCTCTTCCTCTTCTTTCTTCTTCTTTCTTATTCTTCTTCTTCTTCTTCTTCTTATTTCTTCTTCTTCTTTGTTCTTCTTCTTCTTCTTTCTTCCTCTTCTTCTTCATCTTTTTTAAACTTCTTTTTCTCGTTCTTATTCTTTTTTCTTCTTCTTATTATGCTTGCTTTCTTCTTCTTCTTCTTCTTCTTTCTTCTTCATCTTTTTTCTTTTTTAACTTTTTTCTTCTTCTTCAATCTTCTTCTTTCTTCTTCTTTCTTCTTCTTCTTCTTCTTCTTCTTCTTCTTCTTCTTCTGCTTCTTTCTTCTTCTTTTTCTTTTTTATTCAGCTTTCTTCTTCATCTTCTTTCTTCTAACCCTTCTTTTTCTTTATCTTCTTCTTCTTCTTCTTTTTCTTGTTCTCCTTTCACTTCTACTTCTTTTTCTTCCTTCTTCTTCTTGTTCTTCTTCTCCTTTCTTCTTTTTCCTCTTCTTCTTCTTTCTCCTTCTTATTTCTTCTTTTTCTTTCTCCTTCTTCTCCTTTCTTCTTCTTTCTTCTTCTTTTTTCTACTTCTTCTTCTTTGTTCTTCTTATTCTTCTTCTTCTTTCTTCTTCTTTTTTTCCTCCACCTTCCTTTATCTTCTTCTTCTTCTTCTTCTTCTTCTTCTTTCTTCTACTTCCTCCTTTCGTCTTTTTTTTCTTCTTCTCTCTTCCTCTTCTTTTTCTTCTTTATCTTTCTTCTTTTTCCTTCTTCTTCTTCTCCATCTTCTTCTTTCCTCATCTTCCTCTTCTTCTTCTTCATCTCTCTACTTTCTTCTTCTTTCTTCTTGTTCTTTAGTTTTCTTTTTCTTTTCGCTTCTTCTTTCTTCTTATTTTACTTCTTCTTCTTCTTCTTCATCATTTTCTTTTCCTTCATTCTTTTTTTTCTTCTTTCTTCTACTTCTTCTTTTTCTTCTTCGTTCTTCTCTTTCTTCTTCTTCATTCTTCTTCTTCTTCGTTCGTCTTTTTCTTCTTCTTTCTTCTTTGACTTTATGTTCTTCATTCCTCTGCTTCTTCTTCTTCTTCTTCTTTCTTCTTCTTCTTCTTCTTCTTACTTCTTCTTTTTTCTATTTTCCTCCTCTTCTTTCTCTATCTTCTTTCTTTTTCTTTTTCTTCTTCTTTCTTCTTCTTCTTCATTGCTCTTCGTGTTCTTTCTTCTTCTTTTTTCTACTTTCACATCTTCTTCTTCTACTTCTTTTTCTTCTTCTTCTTCTTCGTCTTCTTCTTCCTTCTTCTTCTTCTTCCTTGTTCTCCTTCTTCTTTTTCTTCATTTTTTTTCTTCTTCTTTATTCTTCTCCTTCTTTTACTTCTTTCTTCTTCTAGTTTCTTCTTCTTCTAGTTTCTTCTTCTTCTAGTTGTTTTTTTCTTTTTCTTTCTTCTTCTTCTTCATCTTCTTTCTTCTTCTTATTCTTCTTCTACTTCTTTTTTCAACTTCATTTCTATCATCCTTTTCTTTCTTTTACTTCTTCTTCATCTTTCTCCTTTCTTCTTCTTCTTTCTTCTTCTTTTTTCATCTTTCCTCTTCTTTTTTCATCTTTCGTCTTCTTCTTTTTATTTCTTTTTCTGCTTCATATTTTTTGTTCTTTTTTTGTTCTTGTTCCTGTTCTTTTTCTTGTTCTTCTTCTTCTTCTTCCACTTCTTCTTTTTCTTCTTCTTCTTTCTCCTTTTTCTTTCTTCTTCTTCTTCTTCTTTCTTTTCTTCTTGTTTTTTTCTTCTTTTTCCTCTTCTTCTTCTTCTTCTTCATCTTCTTAAACTTTTTCTTTATTCTTCTTTTTTCATCTTCTTCTTCTTCTTCATTCTTCTTCTTTTTCTTCTTCATCTTTCTTCTTCTTCTTCTTCTTCTTCTCCTTCTTCTACTTCCTCTTCTTCATCTTCTTTATTCCTCTTCTTTTTTTCTTCTTCTTTCTTCTTCTTCTTCTTCTTCTTCTTCTTCTTCTTCTTCTTCTTCTTCTTTCCACTTCTTCTTCTTCTTATTCTTCTTTCTTTTTCAGTTTCTTCTTCTTCTTCTTTCTTCTTCTTCATTGTTCTTCTTTTTCTTAATTCTTCCTCTTCTTTCTTCTTTATACTTCCTCTTCCTCTTCTTTCTTTTTCTTTCTTCTTCTTCTTCTTCTTCTTCTTCTTCTTCTCCTTCTTATTATTTCCTCTTCTATTTTTTCCTATTCTTCCTCTACTTCTTTTTTCTTCTTCTTTCTTCTTCTTCTTCTTCTTTCCTCTTCTTCTTCTTCATCCTCTTTCTTCTTCATCTTCTTTCTTCTACTTCTATCTTCCTCTTCTTCTTTCTTCTTCTTCATCTTTCTTCTTTCATCTACTTCTTTGATCTTCTTCATCTTCTTCTTCTTCTTCTTCTTCTTTCTTCTTCTTTTTCTTTTACTCCTTTTTCTTCTTCTTTCTTCTACTTCTACTTCTTCTTCTTCTTCTCCTACTTTTGCTTCTACTTTTTCTCTCTTCTTCTTCTTTCCTGTTCTACTTCTTTGTTGTTCTCTCTTGTTCTTTCTTCTTCTTTTTCTTTTTTCTTTCCTACTTCTTCTTCTTCTTCTTCTTTTACTACTTCTTCTACTACATCTTCTTCTTTTCCTCCTTCCTTTTTCTTCTTTTTTATTCTTTCTTCTTTCTTCTTTAACTTTTTCTTTCTTCTTTTACATCTTTCTTCTTCTCCTTTCCTCTTGTTCTTCTCTCTTCTTCGATCCACTTTTTTCTTTCTTCTTTTTCTTCTTCTTCTTTCCTCTTTCTTTTTCTTTTTCCTTGTCTTCTTCTTTCGTTTATCTTTCTTCTTCTTTTTCTTCTTCTTTCTTCTTCTTCTTCTTCTTGTTATCTTTCTGCTTCTTCTTCCTCTTCTTCATTCTTCTTCTTCTTGTCTCTTCTTCTTGTTACATCTTCTTTTTTCTTCTTCTTCTTCTTCTTCTCCTTCTTCTTCTTTCTTCTTCTTCTTTTTCTTCTTCTTCTTCTTGTTTCTCAATCTTTTTCTTTCTTCTTATTCTTATTTTTCTTCTTTCTTTCTTTCTTCTTCTTCTTCTATTGCTAATTCTTCTTCTTCTTCACACTTCTTTTTCTTCTTTCTTCTGCTTCTTCTTCGTTCTTCTTCTTCTTCTTCTTCTTTCTCTTCTTCTCCTTCTTCTTCTTCTTTTGCTTCTTTATCTTTCTTCTTCTAATTTTTCTTCTTCTTCTTCTTCTTCTTCTTTTCTTCTTCTTTTTCTTTCTTCCTCATCTTCTTCCTTCTTCTTCTTCTTCTTACTTCTTCTTTTTCTTTCTTCTTCTTCTTCTCTTTCTTCTTCTTTCTTCTTCTACTTCTTTTTCTTCTACTTTCTTCTTCTTCAACTTTCTTCTTCTTCTTCTTCTTCTTTTGCTTCTTTTTCATCTACTTCTTTTTCTACTTGTTTTCTTCTTCTTCTCTTTTCACCTTCTTCTTATTCATTATCATCTTCTTCTTCGTAGTCTTTCTTCTTTTTTCTTCTTCTTCTTCTTCTTCGTTCTTCCCCTTCTTTCTTGTTCTTCTTTATCCTTCGTCTAGTTTCTTTTTCTTTTTCTTCTTCTTCTTCTTCTTATAGCTACTAACTCTACTTCTTCCTCTTTTTCTATTTTCTTCTTCTTCTTCTTCTTTTTCTTCTTCTTTCCCTTCTACTTCTTCTTCTTCTTCTTTCTTCTTCTTTCTTCTTATTTCTTCTTTTTCTCTCTACTTCTTCCTTATTCTTTCTACTTCTTCTTCGTCTTGCTTCTTCTAATTTCTTTTTCTTCTTCCTCTTCTTCTTCTTCTTCTTTATTCTCCTCTTTCTTATTCTTCTTCTTCTTTCTTTCTTTTTATTTTTTCTTCTTATTCTTTCTTCTTATTCTTTCTTTTTTTGTCCTTCTTTTTTGTTCACATCTTTCTTCTTCTTCTTCTTCTATTTCTCTTTCTTCATTCTTAATTTTCTTCTTCTTCTTCTTCTTCATTCATCTTCTTCGTCTTTCTTTTCTTTCTTTCTTCTTTTACTTCTTTTTCTTCTTCAAGGCTTTTTCTTTACCTTCTTCCTCTTCTTCTTCTTCTTCTTCTTCCTCTTCTTCTTCTACATCTTCTTCTTTTTCTTCTTCTTCTTCTTCTTCTTCTTCTTCTACTTCTTCCTTCTTCTTCTTCTTCTTCTTCTTCTTCTTCTACTTCTTCCTTCTTCTTCTTCTTCTTCTTCTTCTTCTACTTCTTCCTTCTTCTTCTTCTTCTTCTTCTTCTACTTCTTCCTTCTTCTTCTTCTTCTTCTTAATCTTTCTTCTTCTTCTTCTTCTTCTTCTTCTTTCTTTCTTTTTCTTCTACTTCTTCTCCTTCTTTCATCTACTTCTTCTTTTTGTACTTCTTCTTTCTTCTTAAACTTCTTCCTTCTTCTTCGTTTAGTTTCTTTTTCTTTTTTTTTCATCTTTTTTCTTCTTCTTCTTCCTTCTCCTTTATCTTATTCTTTCTTCTACTTCTTTCTTCTTCTTCTTCTTCTTCTTCTTCTTCTTCTTCTACTGTTTTTTTGTTGTTTCTTTTACTTCTTTCTTCGTTTTCTTTCTTCTTCTTCTTCTTCTTCTTCTTCTTCTTCTTCTTCTTCTTCTTCTTCTTCTTCTTTTTCTTCTTCTGACTTCATCTTCTACATTTTTATCTTCTTATTTCTTCTTCTTCTTCTTTCTTCCTATTCTTTCTACTTATTCTATCTTCTACTTCTTTTTTCTACTTTCTCTTCTTTCTTCTTTCTTCTTCCTTTTCCTTGTTTTCTTCTTCTTCTTCTTCTTCTTCTACTTCTTCTTCTTCTTCTTCTTTGTTCTTCCTCTTCTTCTTTTTCTTCTTCCTTCTTCTTCTTCATCTTCTTCTTTCTTCTCCTTCTTCTTCTTCTTCTACTGTATTCTTCTTCTTTTTCCTTCTTCATCTTCTTCTTTTTCTTTCTTCTTGTTATTCTTTCTTCTTCTTCTTTCTTCTAATTCTTCCTTCTTTTACTTCTTTCTTCTTCTTCTTTCCTCTTCTTCTTCTTTCTTCTTCTTCTTCTTCTTCTTCTTTTTCTTCTATCTTCATCATCTTTTCTTCTTTTTCTACTTCTTCTTCTTCCTCTTTCTTCTTCTCATCTTCTTCTTTTTTCTTTTTTTTCTTTCTTGTTCCTCTTTCTTCATCATCTTAATTCTTCTTATCCTTCTTCTTTTCTTCTTCTTCTTCTTTCTTCTTTTTCTTTCTTCTCCTTCTTCTTTCTTCTTGTTCTTGTTCTTCTTCTTTCGTCTTCTTACTTCTTGTTCTTCTTATTCTTCAACTTCTACATCTTCATGTTCTTCTTCTTCTTTCTTTCCACTTTTTCTTCTTCTTTTTTCTTCTTCTTCTTCTTCTTCAAGTTCTTCTTCGTTATTTCTTTTTCTTCTTCTTCTTCTCCACCTTTCTTTGAATTCTTCTTTCTTTTTCTTCTTTCTTCTTCTTTTATATTCTTCTCCTTTCTGATTTTTCTTCTTTCTTCTTTCTTCTTTTACTTATTCTTCTTCTTTTTCTTCTTCTTTTTCTTCTTGTTCTACTTCTTCTTCTATCATATTCTCCTTCACCATCTTATTCCATATTCTTCTTCTTTCTTTTTCATCTTTCTTCTTCTTCTTTTTTCTTCTTTTTCTTTATTCTTCTTTTTTCTTCATCTTCTTTATTCTTATCCTTTTTCTTCTTCTTCTTCATCTTCTATATTCTTCTTCTTTTTTCTTCATCTTCTATTTATTCTTCTTTCTTCTTCTTCTTCTTCTTCTTCTTCTTCTTTCAATCCTACAGCTTCATATTCTTTCTTCTTCTTCTTCTTCCTACTTCTTTCTTCTTTTTCTTCTTCTTCTTCTTTCTTCTTCCTCTTCTTTCTTCTTCTTTCTTCTCCTTCTTTCTACTTCCTCCCCGTTCTTCATCTTTCTTCTTCAATTTCTTCTTTTTCTTCTATTTCGTCTTCTTCATCTTCTTCTTTCTTCTTCTAGTTCTTTTTCTTCTTCATCTTCTTCTACTTCTTCTTCTTCGTCTTCTTCTTTCTTCTTCTTCTTCTTCTTCTTTTTCTTCTTCTTCTTTCTTTTTCTTCATCTTCTTCTTTCTTCTTCTTCTTCGTCTTCTTTCTTCAACTTCTTCCTCTTTTTCTTCTTATTCTTCTTCATATTGTTTCTTTTTCTTCTTCTTCTTCTTCTTCTTCTTCTTTCTTCTTCAACTTCTTTCTTCTTATTCTTTCTTCTTCTCCTCCTTTCTTCTTCTTCTTTCTTCTTTTTCTTCTTTCTTCCTCTTCTTCTTCTTCTTTCCTCTTCTCCCTTCTTCTTCTTTGTTCTTGTTCTTTCCTCTTTTTCTTTCTCCTTCTTTCTTCTTCTTTTTCTTTCTTCTTTTTTGTTCTACTTCTTCTTCTACTTCGTCATTCTTCTACTACTTCTTCCTTCACCTTCTTCTTCTACTTCTTTCTTCTTCTTCTTCTTCGTCTTCTTCCTTCTTCTTCTTCTACTTCTTTCTTCTTTCTTTCTTCTTCTTCTTCTTCTTCTTCTTCTTCTTCTTCTTCTCATGCTTCTCCTACTTAATCTTGTTCCAGCTCTTCTTTCTCCATTTTCTTCTTCGTTTTCTTCTCTCTTTTTTTCTCTTCCTCTTCTTCTTCTCCATTTTTCTTCTTCTTTCTTCGTCTTCTTTTATCTTCTTCTTGTTCTTCTTCTTTCTTCTTCTTCTTCTTCTTCTTCCTCCTTTTCTTCTTCATCTTCTTCTTCTTCTTCTTCTTGCTTCTAGTTCTTCTTCTTTCTTCTCCTTCTTCTTTCTTCTTCTTCGTTTTCTTCTTCTTTCCTTCTCTTCTTCTTCTTTCTTCTTCATCTTCTTTCTTCTTTCTTCTTCTTCTTTCCTTTTCTTCTTCTTTCTTCTTCTTCTTCTCCTTCTTCTTCCTTCTTCTTCTTCTCTTCCATCCTATTCCTCTTTTCTATTTCTTCTTCTTCTTCTTTTCTTTTCTTCTTTTTCTTATTCCTCCTCTTTCTACTTAATATTCTTCTTGCTGTTTCTTCTTTCTTTTTTCTTCATCATCATCTTCTTCTTCTTCTTCTTTCTTTTTCTTCTTATTTCTTCTTCTTCTTCTTCTTCCTCTTCATCTTCTTCTTCTTCATCTTGTCCTCCTCCTCCTCCTCCTTGTTCTTCAACTTCTTCTATTTTTTCTTTCTTCATTTTCTTCTTCTTCTTCTTCTTCTTCTTTTCTTTTTCTTTTCCTTCTTCTTCTTCTTTCTTCCTCTTTCCTCTTGTTCTTCTTCTTTCTTCTTCTTCTTTCCACTTCTTCTTTCTTCTTCTTCTTTCCACTTCTTTCTTCTTCTTCTTTCTTCATTTTTTCTTCTTCTTCTTCTTCTTTCTTCTTCCTTCTTCTTCATCTTCTACTTTCTTCCTTTTCTTTTCCTTCTTCTTTGTCTTTCTTCTTCTTTTACTTCTTCTTCATTCTTCTTCTTCTTTGCTCTTCTTCTTTCTTCTTCTTTTTCTTACTTCTACTTCTTCTTCATCCTGTTCTTCTTCTTCTTCTTACTTCTTGCTTGTTCTTCTTCTTCTTTGTCTTCTTCTTTCTTCTTCTTTTTCAACTTCTTCTTATTGTTCTTTCTTCTTCTTCTCCTTAATCTTCCTTCTTCTTCTTCTTCTTCTTACTTATTCATCTTCTTTCCTCTTGTTCTTTATTCGTCTTCCTCTTTTTCTTTTTTCTTCTTCTTTCTGTTTTCTTCTACTAACTTTTTCTTTCTTTATTCTTCTTCTTTCTTCTTCTTCTTCTTCTTTTTTCTTTCACTTTTTTTGGTTCTTCTTTTTTTTATTCTTCTCCTTCATCTCCTTTTTTCTTCCTCTTCTTCTTCCTCTTCTCCTTGTTCTTCTTCTTTATTCTTCTTCTTCTTCTTCTTCATTCTTCTTCTTCTTCCTTCTTCTTTTTCTTTCTTCTTCTTTTTCTTTCCCTTCCTTCTTTCTTCTTCTTCAACTTTCTTCTTCTTTCTTCTTCCTCTTCTTTTCTCTTCTTCTTCTTCTTTCTTCTTCTTCTTCTACTTCATCTTCTTCTTTTTCATTCTTCTTCTTTCTTCTTCTTCATGATCTTCTTCTTCTTCTTCTTCTTCTTCTTTTTCTTTCTTTTTCTTCTTCTTCTTCCTCTTCTTCTTCTTCTTCCTCTACTTCTTTCTTCTTCCCCTTCTTCTTCTTCTTTCCTCATCCTCTTCTTTCTTCTTCTTCTTCTTATTCTCCTTTTTTCTTCTTATTCTTCTTTTTCTTCATCTTCTTCATCGTTCTTCTTTCTTCTTTCTCATTCATCTTCTTCTCTCTTCTTCTCCATCTTTCTTCTTCATCATCATCATCTTCTTCTTCTTCTTCTTTCTTCTTCTCCTTTTTCTTCTTCCTCATCTTGTTCTTCTTCTTTCTTCATTTTCTTTCTTCTTCTTCTTTCTTTATCTACTTCTTCTTCTTCATCTTCTTCTTCTTTTTCTTCTTCTTCTTCTTCTTTCTTCTTCTTCTTCTTCTTTTTTCTTCTTCCTCTTCTGCTTCTTCTTCTTCCTTCTTCTTATACATCTTCTATATTCTTCTTCTTCTTCTTCTTCTAATTTCTTCTTCTTCTTTTACTTCCTCTTCTTCTTTCTTATTCTTCTTTTACTTCCTCTTCTTCTTTCTTATTCTTCTTCTTTCTTGTTTTTCTTTCTTCTTCTTCTCCTTTCTTCTTCCTCCCTATTCATTCTTATTCTTCTTTGTTCTTCTTCTTTCTTGTTTTTCTTTTTCTTCTTCTTCTTCTTCTTTCTTCTTCATCTTCTTCTTTTTCTTCTTCTTCTTCTTCTACTACTTTCTTCTTCATCATCATAATCTTCTTCTTCTTCTTCTTTCTTCTTCACCATCTTCTTCATCTACTTTCTTCTTCTTCTTCTTTCTTTTTATTTTCTTCTTCTCCTTCTTTCTTCCTTTTCTTCTTATTCTTCTTAATCATTCTTCATCTTCTTTCTTCTTCTTCACTCTTATTTTTCTTCTTTCTTCTTCCTTCTTCTCCTTCTTCTTCTACCTTCTTCATCTTCTTCTTCCTTCTTCTTCTTCTTCTTCTTCTTCTTCTTCTTCTTCTTCTTCTTCGTATTCTTCTTATTCTTCTACAATTTTCTTCTTCTTCGTCTTCTTGTTTCTTGGTCTTCTTTCTTCATTTTCTTTCCTATCCTTCTTTCTTCTTCATCCTTTTTCGTTTTCTTGTTTCTTGTTCTTCTTCTTCTTTCTACTTTCTTCTTCTTTTTCTTCTTCTTCTTCTTTTTATTCTTCTTTACCCTTCTTCTACATCTTTCTTCTCTTCTTCTTCTTCTTCTTCTTCTTCTTCTTCTTCTTCTTCTACTTCTTTCTTCTTCTTCTTCTTCCTGTTCTACTTTCTCCTTCTTTCTTTTTCCTTTTTCTTCTTCTTCATCTTTCTTCTTCTCCGTCTTCTTCTTTTTCTTTCTTCTTCTTTTTTTCTTCTTCTTCTTTCCTCATCTTTTTCTTCTTCTACTTCTTTCCTTCTGCTCTTCTTCTTCTTCTTGTTCTACTTCTCCTTCATCTTCTTCTTTCTTCTTCATCTTCTTCTTCTTCTTATATCTTATTTTTCTACTTCTTTTTTCCACTTCTTCTTCTTCACCCTCTTCTTTCTTCTTCTTCTACTTCTTCAACTTTTTCTTTCTTCTTTTTCTTGTTCCAATTCTTTTTTCTTCATCTTCTTTCTTCTTCTTCCTCTTCCTTCTTCTTCTTTCTTCTTCTTCTTCTTCCACCTCTTCTTCTTTCTTCTTTTTCTACTTCTTCTTCTTCTTCTTTCTTCTTCCGCTTCTTCTTCTTCTTTCTTCCTCTTCTTCTTCTTCTTCTTCTTCTTCTTCGTTCCTCTTCTTCTTCTTCCTCTTCTTCTTTCTTCTAATTCTTCTTTCATCTTCTACTTTCTACTTCTTTCTTCTTCTTTTTTCTACTTCTTCTATCTTCTTCATCTTCCTTGTTCTTTCTTCTTTGTCATCGTTCTTCTTCTTCTTTCTTCTTCTTATACTTTCTTCTTCTACTACTTCTTTCCTCTTCTTCTTCTTCATCTTCTTCTTCTTCGTCTTTCTTCTTCTTCTTCTTCTTCTTCTTCTTCTTCCTCCTCTTTCTTTTTCTTTGTCTTTCTTCTTCTTCTTCTTCTACATCTTCTTTCTTCTTTTACTTCTTCATCTTCTTCTTTCTTCTTCTTCATCTTCTACTTCTTATTCATTATTCTTCTTCTTCTTCTTTCTTCTTCCTCTTCTACTTCTTCTTCTTTCCTCTTCCTCTTCTTCTTGTTCTCCTTCTTTCTTCTTATTCTTCTTCATCTTCTTCTTCCTCTTCTTTCTTCTTCTTCATCCTTCTTCTTTCTTCTTTCTCGTTCTTCTTCTTCTTTCTTCTTCTTCATCTTCCTTCTTCATCTTCTTCTTCTTCTTTCTTCTTCTTCATCTTCCTTCTTCATCTTCTTCCTCTTCTTTTTTCTTCTTCTTCTTCTTCTTCTTCTTCTTTCTCCTTCTTTCTTCTTCATCTCTTTCTTTTTCTTCTTTCTTCTTCTTCTTCTTCTCCTTCTTCTTTCTTCTTCTTCTTCTTCTACTTCTTCTTTCTTCTTCTTCTTCTTCTTCTTCTTCTTCTTCTCTCATCTTCATCTTTTTTCTTCATCTTCCTTCTTCTTTGTTCTTCTTCTTTCTTTTTATTATTCTTCTTCTTCTTTCTTCTTCTTCTTTCTTCTTCTATTTTCTTCTTCTTCTTCTTCTTTCTTCTTCTTCTTCTCCTTCTTTCTTCTTCTTCTTCTTCTTCTTCTTCTTTCTTCTTCTTCTTCGTCTTTTTCTTTTCTTCTTCTTCAACTTTCTTCTCCTTCTTCTTTCTTCTTCTTCTTCTTCCTTCTACATCTTTCTTTTAAAATTTCTTCTTCTCCTTTCTTCTTTTCTTTTGCATCTTCTTTTTTCCAATTCTTCTTCTTCTTCATCACCGTTCTTCTTCTTCTGCCTCTTCCTCTTCTTCTTCTTTCTTCTTGTTCTTCTTTCTTCATCGTCTTTCTTCTTCTACATCTTTGTTGTTCTTCTTCTTTCTTCTTCCTCTTCTTTCTTCTTGTTCTTCTTTCTTCTTTCTTCTTCTTCTTCTTCTTTCTTCTTCTTTCTTCTTCTTCTTCTTCATCTTTCTTCTTCTTTTTCTTCTTCTTCTTCTTCTTCTTCTTCTTCTTCTTCTTTCTTCAATTTCTTCTTCTACTTCTATCCTTATTCTTCTTTTTCTTCTTCATTCTTCAACATCATCTTTCTTCTTCTCCTTCCTTCTTTTTTCTTCTACTTTCTTCTTCTTCTTCTTTCTTCTTTCTCTTCTTTCTTCTTCTTTCTTCTTCTTCTTCTTCATCTTTCTTCTTCTTCTTCTTTTTCTTCTTCATCATCTTTCTTTTTCTTCTTCTTCTTCTTCTTCTTCTTCTTCATCTTCTGCTTCTTCTTCTTCTTCTTCTTTCTACTTCTTCTTCCTCTTCTTCATTCTTCTTCTGCTTGTCTTTTCTTCTTATTACTTCTTCTTCTTCATCTTCTCATTCTTCTTCTTTCTTCTTCTTCTTTTTTTTCTTCTTCTTCGTTCTTCTTCTTTTTCTTCTTCTTCCTCTTTCTTCTTCTTCTTCTTTTTCTTCTTCTTCTTTTTTATTCATCTTCTTCTTCCTCTTCTTTCTTCTTCTTCTTTCTTCTTCTTTTTCTTTTTCTTCTTCTTCATCTTCTACTTCTTCTTTCATCATCTTTATCTTTTTCTCCATCTTCTTACTTCTTCTTCTTCTTCTTCTTCTTCTTCTTCTTTCTTCTTCTTCTTTTTATTCTTCTTCTTCATCTTCTTCTTCTTCTTCTTTCTTCTTCTTCTTCTTCTTATTCTTCTTATTCTTCTTCTTCTTTTTCTTCTTCTTCTTTCTTCTTCTTCTTCCTCTTCTTCTTCTTCCTCTTCTTCTTTCTTCTAATTCTTCTTTCTTCTTCTTTATACTTCTTTCTTCTTCTTTTTTCTACTTCTTCTATTTTCTTCTTCTTCCATGTTCTTTCTTCTTTCTTCTTTTTCTTCTTCTTTTTTCATCCTTTCTCTTCTTATTCCTTCTTCTGCTAGATCTTTCTTCTTCTTCTTTCTTCATTTTCTTGTTTGTTCTTCTTCTTATTCTTCTTCTTTCTTCTTCATCTTCTTTCTTCTTCTTCTTTTTTCTTCTTCTTTCTTCTTCTGCTTCTTCGTTCTTCTTCTTCTTCGTTCTTCATCTTCTTCTTGTTCTTTCTCCTACTTCTTCTTCTTCTTCTTCCTTCTTCCTCTTTTTCTTTCTACTTCTTACTATTCTTCTTCCTTCTTTTTATTTCTTCATCTTCTTTCTTCTTCTTCTTCTTCCTTCTTCTACATTCTTGTTCTTCTATCTTATTCTTCTTCATTTTTTCTTCTTCATCTTTTTCTTATTTCTTCATCTATTTTCTTCTTCTTCCTTCTTCTCCATCTATCTTCTTCTTTTTTATTCTTCTTTCTTTGTCTCCTTTCTTTCTTCTTCTTCTTCTTCTTCTTCTTTCTTCTTCTTCCTCCTCTTTATTCTTCTTTTTTCTTCTTGTTTCTTCTTTTCTTCTTCCTTTTCTTTGTGCTTCTGCTTCTTCTTTCTTCTTCTTTCTACTTCTTCTTCTTCTTTTTCTTCTTCTATTTCTTCTTCTTTTTCTATTACTTTCTTTTTATTTTTCTTTCTCCTTCTTTCTTCTTCTTCTTCTTCTTCTTCTTCTTCTTCTTCTTTCTTCTACTTTTTCTTCTTCTTCTTCTTCTTCTTCTTCTTCTACTTCTTGATTCTTCTTCATTTTCTTTCTTTTTCTACTTTCTTGTTCTTCTTCATTCTTGTTCTTCTTCTTTATTCTTCTTCTTTCTTCTTCTTCTTCTTCCTTCTTCTTCTTCTTCTTCTTCTTCTTCTTCTTCTTCTTATTCTTCTTCTTCTTCATCATCTTCTTCTTAATCTTCTTCTTCTTTCTTCTTCTTCTCCGCGTTCTCCTTCTTCTTCTTCTTCTTCGTATTATTTCAAGTTCTTATTTCTTCTTCTTCTTTCTTCTTCTTCTTCCTTCTTGTTTATTCTTCTTCTCCTTGTTTCTTCTTCTTCTTCCTCTTCTTCTTCTTCATCTTCTTCCTCGTCCTTCTTCTTCTTCCTTCTTCTTCTAACTTCTTCATTCTTCTTTTCTACTTTCTTCTGCTTTTTCTTCTTCTACTTTAATCTTCTGCTTTCTTCTTATTCATCTTCTTCTACTACTTCATTATCTTCTTCTTATTTCTTCTACTGATTCTTTCTTCCTCCTTTTTCTTCTACTTTTCTTCAATCTTTTTCACTTTTCTTATTCTTCTTCTTTTACTTCATCTTTCTTCTTCTTCTTTTTCTTATTCTTCCTCTTCTTCTACTTCTTTGTTTTTTTCTTCTTTCTTCTTTTTCTTCATCCTCTCTTCTTATTCCTTCTTCTGCTTGATCTTTCATCTTCTTTCTTCTTCTTCTTCTTCTTCTTCTTCTTCTTTTTCTTCTTTTTTCTTTTACTTCTTCTTCTTCTTTCTTCTTCTTCTTCATCTTCTTTCTTCTTCTACTTCTTCCTCTTCTTCATAGTTCATCTTCTTTTATCTTCTTCTTCTTCTTTATTCTTCTTCTTCTTCCTTCTTTCTTCTTCTTCGTTTTTCTTCATCTTTGTTCTTCCTCTTCTTTCTTCTTGTTCTTTTTCTTCTTCTTATTCTTCTTTCTTATTCTTCTTCGTCTTCTTCTTCTTTTGTCTTCTTCTTCTTCTTCTTCTTCTTCTTCTACTTCTTTCTTCTTCTTATTCTTCTTCTTATTCTTTCTTCTTCTTATTGTTCTACTTCTTTCTTTTTCTTCTTCTTTCTTCATCTTCTTCTTTTTCTTTTTTTCTTCTTCTTCTTCCTTCTTCTTCCTTCTTCTTATCCATCTTATTCTTCCTCCTTCTCCTTCTTCTTCTTCTTCTTTCCTCTTATTCTTCTTCTTCCTCTTCTTCTTTCTTTTTTTTTTCTTTTTTCAACTTCTTTCTTCTTTTTCTTCTTTCTACTTCTTCTTCTTCATCTTTTTTCTTCTTCTTCTCCTTCTTCTTCCTTATTCTTTTTATTCTTCTTCTTCTTCTTTCTTCTTCTTCTTTTTCTTTCTTCTTTTTCTTCTTTCTACTTCTTCTTTCTTCTTCTTCTTCTCCTTTCTTCTTCTTCCCATTTCATTCTTATTCTTCTTTGTTCTTCTTCAATCTTTTTCTTCAACTTTCTTCTCCTTCTTTCTTCTTCTTCTTCTTCTTCTTCTTCTTCTTCTTTCTTCTTCATCTACTTCTTCTTCTTCTTCTTCTTTTTCTTCATCTTCTTCTTCTTCTTCTACTTTCTTCTTCTTTCTTCTTATTTTCTTATTCTCCTTCTTCTTTCTTCTTCTTCTTCTTCAACTTCTTCTTTCTTCTACTTCTTCTTCTTCTTCTTAATTGTTCTTCATCTTCTTTCTTCTTCTTCTATCTTCTTTTTCTTCTTTCTCCATCTTTCTTCTCCTTCTTCTTCCTTCTTCTTCTTCTTCTTCTTCCTCTTCTTCTTCTTCTTCCTTCTTTTTCTTGTTCTTGTTCTTCTTCTTCTTCTTTGTATTCTTCTTATTCTTCTTCTTCGTCTCCTTGTTTCTTGATCTTCTTTCCCATTTTTCTTCTTTCTTCTTCCTTTTTCATCTTCTTGTTTCTTGTTCCTCTTCTTTCTTCTTCTTACTTCTTCTTCTTCTTCTTCTTCTTCTTTTTCTTCTTTTTCTTCTTCTTCTTTTTCTTCTTTCTTCTTCTTCTTCTTCTTCTTCTTCTTTCTTCTCTTCTTCTTCTTCTTCTTTCTTCTTGTTTCTTCTTCTTCTTCTTTCTTCTTCTCCATCTTTTTCTTGTTATTTCTTCTTCTTTTTCTTCTTCTTTCCTCACCTTTTTCTTCTTCTTCTTCTTTCTTCCTCTTCTTCTTCTTCTCCTCCTCCTCCTCCTCCTTCTTTCTTCTTCATCTTCTTTTTCTTCTTCTTTCTTTTTTTTCTTCTTTTTTCTTCTTCTTCTTCTTCTCCCACTTCTTTCTTCCTCTTTTTCTTCAACTTTTTCTTTGTTCTTTTTTTTATTCTACTTCTTTCTTCATCTTTTTTCATCTTCTTTCTTCTTCTTCTTCTTTCATCTTTTTCTTTCTTCTTCTTCTTCTCCTTCTTCTTCTTCTCCTTCTTCTTCTTTGCTCTTCTTCTTCTTCTTCTTCTTCTTTCTTCTTCTTCTTCCTCTTCTTTCTTCTAATTCTTCTTTCTTCTTCTTCTTTCTATTTCTTCTTTCTTCTTTGTTCTATTTCTTTTATTTTCTTCTTCTTCTTCCATGTTCTTTCTTTTTTCTTCTTTTTCTTCTTCTTTTTTCTTCATCCTTTCTCTTCTTATTCCTTCTTCTGCTTAATCTTTCTCCTTCTTCTTTCTTCATCTTCATGTTTCTTCTTCTTCTTATTCTTCTTCATTCTTCTTCATCTTCTTTCTTCTTCTTCTTTTTTCTTCTTCTTCTTTCTTCTTCTTCTTTCTTCTTCTACATCTTCTTGTTGTTCTTTCTCCTGCTTCTTCTTCTTCTTCTTCTTCTTCTTCTTCCTTCTTCTTCTTCTTCTTCTTCCCTCTTCTACATTCTTGTTCTTCTATTTTATTCTTCTTCATTTTTTCTTCTTCATCTTTTTCTTGTTTCTTCATCTATTCTTCTTCTTCTTTCTTCTTCTCCATCTATCTTATTCTTTTTTCTTCTTCTTTCTTTGTCTTCTTTCTTCTTCTTCTTCTTCTTCTTCTTCTTCTTCTTCTTCTTTCTTCTTCTTCCTCTTCTTTGTACTTCGTCTTCTTCTTTCTACTATTTCTTCTTCTTCTTCTTCTTCTTCTTCGTCTTCTTCATCGTCATTTTCTTCTTCTTCTATTACTTCTTCTACTTTCTTTTTATTTTTCTTTCTCCTTCTTTCTTCTTCTTCTTCATCTTTCTTCTACTTTTTCTTCTTCTTCTTCTTCTTCTTCTTCTTCTTCTTCTTCTACTTTTTCTTCTTGATTCTTCTTCATTTTCTTTCTTCTTCTTCTTTCTTGTTCTTCTTCATTCTCGTTCTTCTTCTTTATTCTTCTTCTTCCTTCTTCTTCTTCTTCTTCTTTCTACTTCTTCTTCTTCTTATTCTTTTTCTTCTTCTTCTTCTTCTTCTTCTTAATCTTCTTCTTCTTAATCTTCTTCTTCTTTCTTCTTCTTCTTCTTCTTGATCTCCATCTACTTCCTTCTTCTTCTTCTTTGTATTCTTTCAACTTCTTTTTTCTTCTTCTTCTTCCTTCTTGTTTATTCTTCTTCTTTCTTCTTCTCCTTGTTTCTTTTTCTTCTTCCTCTTCTTCTTCTTCTTCTTCCTCATCCTTCTTCTTTCTTCTTCTTACTTCTTCATTCTTCTTTTCTTCTTTCTTCAACTTTTTCTTCTTCTACTTTAATCTTCTTCTTTCCTCTTATTCTTCTTCTTCTATTCTTCATCATTTTCTTCTTATTTCTTCTACTTATTCTTTCTTCCTCCTTTTTCTTCTTCTCTACAATCTTTTTCCTTTTTCTTCTTCTTCTTCTTCTTCATCTTTCTTTTTCTTCATTTTCTTGTTCTTTCTCTTCTTCTACTTCTTCTGTCTTTTTCTTCTTTCTTCTTTTTCTTCTTTCTTCTTTTTCTTCATCTTTTTCCTCATCCTCTCTTCTTATTCCTTCTTCTGCTTGATCTTTCATCTTCATCTTCTTCTTCTTTCTTCTTCTTCTTCTTCTTCTTCTTCTTTATTATTCTTCTTCTTTCTTCTTTTACTTCTTCTTCTTTATTCTTTTTCTTCTTCTTCTTCTTTCTTCTTCTATTTCTTCCTCTTCTTCATTCTTCATCTTCTTTTATCTTCTTCTTCTTTCTTCTTCTTCTTCCTTCTTTTTTCTTCTCCATTTTTCTTCATCTTTGTTCTTGCTCTTCTTTCTTCTTGTTCTTCTTCTTCTTATTCTTCTTTCTTATTCTTCTTTCTTATTCTTCTTCGACTTCTTCTTTTGTCTTTTTCTTCTTTTTCTTCTTCTTCTTCTTCATCATCTACTTCTTCTTTCTTCTTCTTGTTCTTCTTCTTCTTCTTCTTCTTCTTTCTTCTTATTGTTCTACTTCTTTCTTCTTCTTCTTACTCTTCTTCTTTCTTCTTCTTCTTCTTCTCACTCTTCTTCTTTCTTCTTCTCCTTCTTCTTCTTCTTCTTTCTTCTTCTTTCTTCTTCATCTTTTTCTTCTTCTTCTTTCAACTTCTTCTTCTTCTTCTTTCTTCATCTTCTTCTTTTTTTTTCTTCTTCTTCTTCCTTCTTTTTCTTGTCCATCTTGTTCTTCCTCCTTCTTTCTTCTTGTTCTTTTTCTTGCTCTTCTTCTTTCTTTTTTTTTCTTTTTTCAACTTCTTCTTTCTTCTTATTCATCTTTCTACTTATTCTTCTTCTTCATCTTTTTTCTTCTTCTTCTCCTTCTTCCTTATTCTAGTTATTCTTCTTCTTCTTCTTTCTTCTTCTTCTTCTTCTTTTTCTTTCTTCTTTTTCTTCTTTCTATTTCTTCTTTCTTCTTCTTCTCCTTTCTAATTCTTCTTCTTCTTCATTATTCTTCTCCTCCCTCTTCTTCCTCATTCTTCTTCTTCTTCTTCTTCTTTCTTGTTCTTCTTTTTCTTTCTTTTTCTTCTTTCTTCTTCTTCTTTCTTCTTCTTCTTGTTTCTTCTTCTCTTTGCTTCTTCTTTCTTCTTCTTCTTTCTTCTTCTTGTTTCTTCTTCTCTTTGCTTCTTCTTCTTCTTCTTTTTCTTCTTCTTTCTTTCACTCGTTGCTTCTTCTTCTTCATCTTCTTCTTTTTCTTGTTATTCTTTTTCTTCTTCTTCTTCTTTCTTCTTCTTTTTCTTGCTCCTTTTTTTCTTCTTCTTCTTTATTCTTCTTCTACTTCTTCATTCTCCCTCTTTATTCATATTTATTCTTCTTCTTTCTTCTTCTTCTTCTTCTTCTTCTCCTTTCTTCTTCTTCTTCTTCTTCTTCTTCTTCTGCTTCTTTCTTTTTCATTTTCTTTCTTCTTCTTTCTACTTCTTGTTTCTTCTTCTTCTTTCTTCTTCTTGCTCTTTCTTCTTCGTTTTCTTTCTTCTATTTCTTTCTTCTTCTTCTTTCTTCTTGTTCTTCTTCTTCTTCCTCTTCTTCTTTCTTTTTTCTTCTTCTTCTTCTTCTATTTTCCTCGTCTTCTTCATCTTTCTTCTTCTTCCTCTTTTTCTTCTTTCTTCTTCTTCTTCTTCCTCTTCTTCTTTCTTCTAATTCTTCTTTCTTCTTCTTCTTTCTACTCCTTTCTTCTTCTTTTTTCTACTTCTTCTATTTTCTTCTTCTTCCATTCTCTTTCTTCTTTCTTCTTTTTCTTCTTCTTTTTTCTTCATCCTTTCTCTTCTTATTCCTTCTTTTGCTTGATCTTTCTTCTTCTTCTTTCTTCATCTTCTTGTTTCTTCTTCTTATTCTTCTTCTTTCTTTTTCATCTTTTTTCTTCTTCTTTTTTCTTCTTCTTTCTTCTTCTTCTTTGTTCTTCTACATCTTCTTCTTGTTCTTTCTACAATTTCTTCTTCTTCTTCTACTTCTTCCTTCTCTTCTTCTTTTTTTTTTCTGCTTACTCTTCGTCTTCCTTCTTTTTATTTCATCTTCTTTCTTCTTCTTCTTTCTTTTTCTACTTCTTGTTCTTCTATCTTATTCTTCTTTATTTTTTCTTCATCTATTTTCGTCTTCTCTCTTCTTCTCCATCTATCTTCTTCTTGTTTCCTCTTCACCGTTTATCTTCTTCTTTTTTCTTCTTCTTTCTTCATCTTGTTTCTTTCTTCTTCTTCTTCTTCTTCTTCTTCTTCTTTCTTCTTCTTCCTCCACTTTATTCTTCTTCTTTTTCTTCTTGTTTCTTCTTTTCTTCTTCCTCTTCTTTGTACTTCTTCTTCTTCTTCTTCTTTCTTTCTTTCTTCTTCTTCTTCTCTTCTTCTTCTTCTTTTTCTTCTTCTTCTTCTTCATCTTCTTAATCTTCTTCTTTTTCTTCTATTGCTTCTTCTTCTTCTTCTACTTTCTTTTTATATTTCTTTCATCTTCTTTCTTCTTCTTCTTCATCATCCTTCATCTTTCCTCTACTTTTTCTTCTTCTTCTTCTTCTTCTACTTCTTCTCTGATTCTTCTTCATTTTTTTTCTTCTTCTTCTTTCTTATTCTTCTTCATTATTGTTCTTCTTCTTTATTTCTTCTTCTTTCTTCTTCCTTCTTCTTCTTCTTATTATTCTTCTTCTTCCTCTTTTCTTCTTCTTTTTCTTCTTATTCTTCATCTTCTATTCTTATTCTTCTTATTCTTCTTCTTCTTTCTTCTTCTTCTTCTCCTAGTTCTCCTTCTACTTCCCTCTTCTTCTTCTTCTTCGTATTCCTTTCTACATCTTTCTTTCTTCTTCTTCTTTCTTCATCTTCTCCTTCTTGTTTGTTCTTCTTTCTTCTTCTCCTTGTTTTCTTCTAATTCTTCTTCTTCCTCCTCTTTCCTCTTCTTCTTCCATCTTCTTCTTACTTCTTCATTCTTCTTTTTCTTCTTTCTTCTACTTTTTCTTCTTCTACTTTAATCTTATTCTTTCTTCTCTTCTTATTTCTTCTACTTATTCTTTCTTCTGCTTTTTTCTTCTTCTTCTTCTTTCTTCTTTTTCTTTCTTCTTTTTTTCCTTCATCCTCTTTCTTCTAGTTTTCTTTAGTGTTTTTCCTTTTTCTTCTTTTTCTTCTTCTTCTTCTTCATCTTTCTTCTTCTTTTTCTTGTTCTTCCTCTTCTTCTACTTCTTCTTTGTCTTTTTTTCTTTCTTCTTTTCTCTTCTTCTTTTTTTTCATCCTCTCTTCTTATTTCTTCTTCTGCTCGATCTTTCATCATCTTTCTTCTTCTTCTACTTCTTCCTCTTCTTCTTCTTCTTCCTTCTTCTTCTTCTTCTTTTCTTCTATCTTTCTTCTTTTACTTCTTCTTCTTCTTCTTTCTTCTTCTTCTTTTCATCTTCTTTCTTTTTCTACTTCTTCCTCTTCTTCATTCTTCATCTTCTTCTATCTTCTTCTTCTTTCTTCTTCTTCTTCCTTTTTCTTTCTTCTTCTTCGTTTTCTTCTTCTTTGTCTTTCCTCTTCTTTCTTCTTGTTCTTCTTCTTCTTATTCTTCTTGGTTGTCTTCTTCTTCTATCTTCTTCTTCTTCTTTTCTTCTTCTACTTCTTTTTTCTACTTCTTGTTCTTCTTCTACTTCTTCTTTCTTCTTCTTTTTCTTCTACTTCTTTCTTCTTCTTCTTACTCTTCTTCTTTCTTCTTCTTCTTCTTCTCTTACTCTTCTTCTTTCTTCTTCTTCTTCTTCTTCTTACTCTTCTTCTTTCTTCTTCTTCTTCTTCTTTCTTCTTCTTCTTCTTCTTACTTTTCTTATTTCTTCTTCTTCTTCTTTCTTCATCTTGTTTCTTATTCTTTTTTCAACTTCATCTTCTTCTTCTTCTTTCTTCATCTACTTCTTTTTTCTTCTTCTTCTTCTTCCTTCTTCTTTCTTCTCCTTCTTATCCATCTTATTCTTCCTCCTCCTCCTTCTTCTTCTTTTTCTTCTTTCTTCTTGTTCTTCTTTTTCGTCTTCTTCTTTCTTTTTTCTTTTCACTTCTTTCTTTCTTCTTATTCTTCTTCTACTTCTTCTTCTTTTTCTTCTTTCTTCTTCTTCTTCTTTTCTTTCTTCTATTTCTTCTTTTCTACTTCTTCTTTCTCTTCTTCCCTTTCTATTTCTTCTTCTTCTTCTTCTTCTTTATTCTTCTTCTCCTCCCTCTTCTTCCTCATTCTTCTTCTTCCTCTCTTCTTCTTCTTCTTCTTGTTTCTTGTTCTTTTTATTTTTCTTTCTTCCTTTTCTTCTTTTTCTTGTTTCTTCTTCTCTTTGCTTCTTCTTTTTTTTCTTCTTCTTTCTTTCTATTCTTGCTTCTTATTCATCTTCTTCTATTTCTTCTTCTTCTTCTTCATGTTTCTTCTTCTTTTTCGTGCTCCTTTTTTTTTTCTTCTTCTTTATTATTCTTCTTCTTCTTCATTCTCGTTCTTTATTCATATTTATTCTTCTTCTTTCTTCTTCTTCTTCTTCTTCTTCTTCTACTTCTTTCTTTTTCATTTTCTTTCTTCTTTCTTCTTCCTCTTCTTCTTTCTACTCTTGTTTCTTCTTCTTCTTTCTTCTTCTCTTATCTTCTTCTTGGTCTTTCTTCTTTTTTTTTTCTTCTACTTCTTTCTTCTTCTTCTTCTTCTTTCTTCTTTATCTTCTTTCATCTTCTTCTTTTTTCTTTATCTTCTTTCTTCTTCCTTTTTCTTCTTCTTCTTCTTCTTTCTTTCTTCTTCTTCTTCTTCTTCATCTTTCTTTTTGTTCTTCCCCTTCTTCTTCGTCCTTCATCTACTTCTTCTTATTCATTCTTCTTCTTCTTTTTATTTCTTCTTCCTCTTCTTTCTTCTTCTTCTCTCTTCTTCTTCTTCCTTCTTCTTTCTTCTTCTTCTTTCTTCTTATTTTTTCTTTTTTTTTTGTTCTTCTTCTTCTTCTTATTTCCTATTCTTCTTCTTCTTCTTCTTCTTCTTCTTCTTCTTTCTTCTTCTTCTTCTTCTTCTTCTTCTTTTCTCTTTCTTCTTCTTCTTCTTCTTCTTCTTCTTCTTCTTCTTCTTCTTCTTCTGCTTCTTTCTGTTTCTTCTTCTTCTTCTTCTCCTTGTTTCTTCTTCGTTTCTTCTTCCTTCTTCTTCTTCTTCTTCTTCTTTCTTTTTCTTCTTCTTCTTCTCCTTGTTTTTTCTTATTCCTTTTCTTTCTTCTTCCTATTATTCTTCTTATTTCCTCTTAATCTTCTTTCAACTTCTTCTTTTATCTTCTTTCTTCTTCTTTCCTCTTCTTCTTCTTCTTCTATCATCTTCTTTTTCTCGTTCTTCTTCTTCCTTTCTACTTATTATTCTTTTTTCTTCTTCTTTTTATTTCTTTCTTCTTCTTCTCTCTTCTTCTTCTTACTTCTTAATCTTTTTCTTTCTTGTTTCTTCTTCTTTCTTCTTCATCTTCTTTCTTATCTTATTTCTTCTTCTTTTTTCATTATTCTTCTTTGTCTTCTTTCTTCTTCTTAATTCTTCTTATTCTTCTTTTTCTTCTTTCTTCTACTTGTCGTTTCTTATTCTTCTTGTTTCTTCTTCTTTTTTCTAATTCTACTTTGTTGTTGTTCTTCTTCTTCTATCTTGTTCTTCTTTCTTCTCCTACTTCTTGCTTTTTTTCTTTCTTCATCTTCTTCTTCTTCTTCTTTTTCTTCTTCTTTCTTTTTCTTCTTCTTCTTGTTCTTCTTTTTCCTTCTTCTTCTTCTTTTCTCTTCTTCTTCTTCTTTCTTCATCTTCTTCTTCTTATTTTTCTTCCACTTCTTGTCTCTTCTGTTTCTTCTTTCCTCTTCTTCTTCCTTATCTTCTTCGACTTTTTTCTTCTTCGCTCTACTTTCTTCTTCTTCTACGTTCTTCTTCTTTCTTTCTTCTTCTTCTTTCTTCTCTTTCTTCTTCTTCATGTTCTTCTTTCTTCTTCTTTTTCTTCTTGCATTTTTCTTCTTTTTCTTTCTTCTTCTTCTTCTTTCTTCCTCTTCTTTCTTCTTTTTTCTAGTTCTTCTTTCTTCTTTCTTCGGCCTTTTCTTCTTCTTTCTTCTTCTTTTTATTTTTCTTCTTCTTCATCTTCTTCTTCTTCTTTGTTGTTCTTCTTTTATTATCTTATTCATCTTCTTCTTCTTCTTCTTTCTCTTTCTATTTCTTCTTCTTACTTCTCGTTCTTTCTTTTTCTTTTTCTTTCTCTTTCTTCTTTGTTCTTTTCCTTTCTTCTTCTTCTCCTCCTTTTTCTTCTTTATTATTCTTCTTCTTCTTTCTTCTTCTTCATCTTTCTTCTTTTTGTTGTTCTTCTTCTTCTCCTTCTACTTCATTTTTCTACTTCTTTCTTTTCCTTCTTTTTCTTCTTCTTCTTTTTCTAGTTCTTCTTCTCCTTCTTCTTCTTCTTTTTCTACTTCTTCTTTCTTCTTCTTCTTCTTCTTCTTATTTTTCTTCCTCTTCTGCTTTCTTCTACTTCTTTTTTCCTCTTCTTCTTTCTTATCTTCTTCATCTTTTTTCTTCTTCCTTCTTCTTTCTTCTTCTTCTTCATCTTCTTCTTTCTTTCTTCTTTTTCTTTCTTCTCTTTCTTCTTCTTCTTGTTCTTCTTTCTTCTTTTTTTTTTGCCTTTCTTTTTCTTATTCCTTCTTCTTCTTCTTCTTCCTTCTTCCTCTTCTTTCTTCTTTTTCTAGTTCTTCTTCTTAATTCTTTCTCTGACTTTTTCTTCTTTCTTCTTCATTTTCTTTTTCTTCTTCTTGTTCTTCTTTGTTGTTGTTCTTCTTCTACTTTCTTGTTCTTATTCTTCTTCTTCTTCTTCTTCTTCTCCTTCTTCTTTCTCTTTCTATTTCTTCTTACTTCTCATTCTTTCTTCTTCTTTTTCTTTCTCCTTCTTCTTTGTTCTTTTCCATTCTTCTTGTTTTTCTCCTCCTTTTTTTTTCTTGTTCTTCTTCATTCTTCTTCTTCTTCTTTCTCCTTCTTTCTTCTTCTTCATCTTTCTTCTTTTGGTTCTTCTACTTCTTCTCCTTCTACTTCTTGTTCTGCTTCTTTCTTTTTCCTCTTCTTCTTCTTCTTCTTTCTTCTTCTTTCTTCTTCAACTTCTTCTTCTTCTTCTTCTTCTTCTACTTCTTTCTACTTTTTCTTATTCCTCTTCTTTCTTTTTCTTCTTTTCTCTTCTTCTTTCTTCCTCTTCTTTCTTCTTTTTCTTACTACTTTCTTCTTCTTCTTTGTTCTTCTTCTTTTTCCTTCTTCTTCTTCTTTCTTCTTCTTCTTCTTCTTTTCTTTCTTCTTCTCTTCTTCTTCTTTCCTCTTCTTTTTCTTCGTCTTCTTCTCCTTTCTTCTTCTTCTTCTTTCTTCTTCTTCTTCTTCTTATTCTTCTTTTTCTCCTTCTTCATCCATCTTTTTCTTCTTCTTCTTCTTTCTTCATCTTTTTCTTCTTCTTTCATCTTCATCTTTTTTCTTCTTCTTCTTAATCTTCATTCTTCTTCTTCTTCTTTCTTCTTCTACTTCTTCTTCTTCTTCCTCCTCTTTCTTCTTCTTCCTCTCCTTCTTCTTTCTTCTTCTTGTTATTCTTTCTGCTTCTTCTTTTTCTTTCTTCTTCATCTTTTTCATCTTCTTCTTTCTTTGTCATCTTCCTTCTTATTCTTTCATCTTCTTCTTTCTTCTTCTTCTTCTTCTTCTTTCTTATACTTCTACATTTTCTTCGTCTTTCTTTAGCTTCTCCTTCGTCTTTTTCTTTCTTCTACTATTTTTTCACTTCTTCATTCTTCTTCTTTCTTCTTTAACTTCTTTCTTCTTCTTTTTCATCTTCTTCTTCTTCTTCTTCTTCATTTTCCATTTTCTTCTTATTCTTCTTTTTTCTTCCTCTTCTTTCTTCTTTCTTCTTCTTCTTCTTCTTCTTCTTCTTCTACTTTGTTCTTCTTCTTCTTCTTTCTTCTTTCTTCTTCTTCTTCTTCTTCTTCTTCTTCTTCCTCTTTCTATTTCTTCTTCTTACTTCTCATTCTTTCTTCTTCTTTTTCTTTCTACTTCTTCTATGTTCTTTTCCTTTCTTCTTCTTCTTCTTCTTCATTCTTCTTCTTTATCATCTTTCTTCTTTTTGTTCTTCTTCTTCTACTTCTCCTTCTACTTCTTGTTCTTTTTTGTTTTTTTTCTTCTTCTTCTTCTTCAACTTCTTCTTCTTCTTAATCTTCTTCTTCTTCTACTTCTTTCTTCTTTTACTTATTCCCCCTCTTCTTTCTTCTTCTTCTTACCTCTTCTTTTTTCTTCCTCTTCTTTCTTGTTTTTCTTACTTCTTTCTTCTTCTTCATATTCTTTCTTCTTCTTTCTTCTTCTTCTTATTTCTTCTACTTCTGCTTCTTCTTCATCTTTCTTTTTCTTCTTCTCGTCTTTTTCTTTCTTCTACTACTTTTTTACTTCTTCATTCTTCTTCTTTCCACTTTTACTTCTTTCCTTCTTCTTTTTCTTCTTCTTCTTCTTCTTCTTCATCTTTTTTCATTTTCTTCTTCTTCTTTCTTCTTCTTCCTCTTCTTCTTCTTCATTTCTATTTTCTTCTCCTTCTTCTTTTTCTTCTTCTTTCTTCTTTTTCTTCTTTCATCTTCTTCATTCTTCTCCTTATTTCTACTTCTTCTTTCCTCTTATTCTTCTTCTTCTTCTTCTTTCTTCTTCTTTTCTTCTTCTTTTTTCTTCTTTATTTTTCCTCTTCTTCTTCTTCTACTTCTGCTTCCTCCTCCTCTTCTTCTTCTATTATCTTCTTCTTCTTTTTTCCTCTTTTTCTTCTTTCTTCTTTTTCTTTCTCCTTTTTTTGCTTTCTTCTTCTTTCTTCTTCATCTTCTTTCTTCTTATCCATCTTCTTCTTCCTCTTCTTCTTCTTCATCTTCTTTTTCTTCTTCTTTCTTCTTCTTTTTTCTTCTTCTTTCATCTTCTTCTACTTCTTCTTTCATCATCTTCTTCATCTTCTTCTTCTCTTTATTCTTTCTTCTTCATCTTCATTCTACTTCTTTCTTCTTCTTCTTCTTTAATTTTTCTTCTTTCTTCTTCTCCATTATTCTACTTCTTTGTTCTTCTTCTTTTTTTCTTCTTTTTTCTTCTTCTTCTTTCTTCTACTTTTTCTTCTCTCTAAGTCTTTTAATTCTTCTTTTTCTTCTTCTCTTTACTCTTCTTCTTCTTCTTCTTCTTCTTCTTCTTCTTTCTCCTTCTTCTTCTTTCTTCTCCTTCTTTCTTCTTCTTCTTCTTCTTCTTCTTCTTCTTATTCTTCTTTTTTCTTTTTATCTTTTTCTTCCACTTCTTCTTTCTTCTTCTTCTTTCTTCCTCTTCTCTTTCTCCTTCTTCTTCTTTTTCTTCTTCTTCTTCTTCTTCTTCTTCTTCTTCTTCTTTCTTCCTTCTTCTTCTTCTACTTCTTCTTTCTTCTTGTTGTTCTTCTTCTTCTTAATCTTCTTTCCTCTTCTTATTCTTCTTCTTTCTTCTTCATTTTCTTTCATCTTCTTCTTTTTTCTTCATCTTCTTTCATCTTCCTCTTTCTTCTTCTTCTTCTTCTTCTTTCTTTCTTCTTCTTCTTCTTCTTTCCTTTTGCTCTTTCCCTTCTTCTTCGTCCTTCTTCTACTTCTTCTTCTTCCTCTTCTTCGTTCCTCTTCCTCGTTTTTCTTTCTTCTTCTTCTCCTTCTTCTTCTTCTTCTTCTTTCTTATTATTCTTCTTCTTCTCCTTATCCTTTCTTCTTCTTTCTTCTTCATATGTCTTCTTCTTCTTTCTTCTTCATATGTCTTCTTCTTCTTTCGTCTTCATCTTCTTTCATCTTCTACTTTTTTCTTCTTGTTTCTTCTTCTATCTTCTTCGTCTTCTCTTTCTTCTTCTTCCTTCTTATTCTTCTTCTTTCTTCTTCTTCTTCATCTTTTTATTTCTTCTTCTTTCTTCTTCTTCTCTCTTCTACTTACTTCTACTTTCTTGTTTCTTCTTCTTTCTTTGACTTCTTTCTATTTCTTCTTTCTTCTTCTTCATTCTTCTTCTTCTTCTTTCTACTTCTTCTTCTTCTTCTTCCTCTTTCTTCTTCTGATTCTTCTTTTTCTTCTTTTTTCTACTTGTCTCTTATTCTTCTTCTTTCTTCTTCTTTTTTTTACTTCTTCTTTGTTCTTCTTCTTCTTCCTCCTTTTCTCTTCTTTCTTCTTCTTCTTCTTTCTTCTTCATCTATCTTCTTCTTCTTCTTTCTTCTCCTTCTTCTTCTCCTTTTTCTTTCTTCTTCTTCTTCTTGTTTTTTTTGTTCTTCTTCTTTCTTCTTTGACTTATTCTTCTTTCATTTTCTTTCTTCTTCTTCTTGTTCTTTTTCCTTCTTCTTCTTTCTTCTTCATCTTCTTTCTTCTTATCCTTCTTCTTCTTTTTCATCTTCTTTTTTCTTCTACTTCTCCTCCTCCTTCTTCTTCTTCTTCTTCTTCTTTCTTCTTGTTGTTTTTATTTTTCTTCCTCTTCTTCTTTCTTCTACTACTTCTTTCCTCTTCTTCTTTCTTCTTCTTCTTCTTCTTTATTTCTTCTTCTTCTTTCTTCTCTTTCTTCTTCTATGTGTTCTTCTTTCTTCTACTTTTTCTCCTTGTTTTTCTTCTTCTTCTTCTTCCTTCTTATTCTTCTTTTTTTTTCTTCTTCTTCTATCTTCTTCTTTCTAGTTCTTCTTCCTTCTTTCTTCCACTTTTTCTTTTTGTTTCTTCTTTTTTTTTTTTAGTTCTTCTTCTTTCTTCTTCTTCTTCTTCTTCTTCTTCTTCTTTCTTCTTCTTCTTCTTCCTCTTTCTATTTCTTCTTCTTGTTTCTCGTTCTTTCTTCTTCTTTTTCTTTCTCCTTCTTCTTTGTTCTTTTCCTTTCTTCTTCTTCTCCTCTTTTTTCTTTTTCTTCTTCTTCTTCATCTTTTTCTTTTTGTTCTTCTTCTTCATCATCTCCTTCTACTTCTTCTTCTTCTTCTTTCTTCTTCTTCTTCTTCTTCTTCTTCTTCTTCTTCTTCTTCTTTCTTCATCAACTTCTTCTTCTTCTTCTTCTACTTCTACTTCTTTCTTTTTTTTTATATTCCTCCTCTTCTTTCTTCCTCTTCTTTCCTCTTTTTCTTTCTTCTTTCTTCTTTGTTCTTGTTCTTTTTCCTTCTTCCTTCTTCTTCTTCTTCGTCTTCTTCTCCTTTCTTCTTCTTCTTCATTCTTCTTATTCTTGTTCTTCTTCTTCTTCTTCTTCTTTTTCCTTCTTTTTCTTCTTCTACTTTTTGTTCGTTCTTCATCATTTTCTTCTTCTTCTTTCATCTTCATCTTCTTTCTTCTTCTTTTTTCTCTTCTTCTTTCTTCTTGTTCTTCTTCTTCTTCTTTCTTCTTCTTCTTCTTCTTCTTCTTCTTCTTTCTTATTTCTTCTTCTTCTTCTCCTTCTTCTTCTTCCTTCTTCTTCTTCTTCTTCTTTCTTCTTTTTCTTTTTCTTTTTCTTTCTTCTTCATCTTTTTTCATCTTCTTCTTTCTTCGTCTTCTTCCATCTTATTCTTTCATCTTTTTCTTTCTTCTTCTTCTTCTTTCTTCTACTTCTACTTCATCTCCATCTTTCTTCTTCTTCTTTCTTTTACTACTTTTTTATTCTTCTTCATTCTTCTACTTTCTTCATTTCTTTCTTCTTTTTCTTCTTTTTCTTCTTCTTCTTTTCCTTTTTTTTCTTTTTCTTCTTCTCCTTCATTCATCATCATCATCATCTTCTTCTTCTTCTTCTTCTTCTTCGTCTTCTTCTTTTTTCCTCTTCTTGCTTTTTTTCATCTTTGTTCTTTTTCTTCTTTCTTCTTCTTCTTTCTTCTTCTTCTTCTTTCTTCTTCTTCCTTCCTCTTCTACTTCTTCTTCTTCTTCTTCTTCTTTTACTTCTTCTTTATTCTTCCTTTTCTTCTTCTTCTTCTTCTTTCTTCTTCTTTTTCTTCTTCTTCTTCTTCTTCTTCTTCTTCTTATTCTTCTTCTTCGTCTTCTTCTTTCTTCCTCTTCTTGCTTTTCTTCATCTTTGTTCTTTTTCTTCTTTCTTCTTCTTCTTTCTTCTTCTTCTTCTTTCTTCTTCTACCTTCCTCTTCTACTTCTTCTCCTTCTTCTTTTACTTCTTCTTTATTCTTAGTCTTCTTCTTCTTCTTCTTCTTTCTTCTTCTTTTTCTTTTTCTTCTTCTTCTTCTTCTTCTTCTTCTATTATCTTCTTCCTCTTCTTCTTCTTCTTTCCTCTTCTTCTTTCTTCTTCTCTTTCTTTCTTCTTCTTTCTTCTTCACCTTTTTTCTTCTTATCCATCTTCTTCCTCTTCTTTTATTTCATTCTTCTTCTTCTTTCTTCTTCTTCTTCTTCTTTCATCTTCTTTTGCTTTTCTTCTTCTCTCATCATCTTCTTCATCTTCTTCTTTTCCTTGTTCTTTGCTCTTCGTCTCCTTTCTACTTCTTCTTCTTCTTCTTCGTCTTCTTCTTCTTCTTTCTTTCTTATGCTTCTTCTTTCTTTTACTTCTTTTTCTTCTCTCTTTGTCTTTTTATTCTTCTTCTTTTTCAACTTCTTCTTTATTCTTTTTCTTCTTCTTCTTCTTTCTTTTTTTGGGTTCTACTTTCTCTTTTCTTTCTTCTTTCGTCTTCTTTTTCTTCTTCTTTCTCCTTTTTTATTCTTGTTCTTTTATCTTCTTCTTCTTCTTGTTCTTCTTCTTCTTCTTCTTCTTCCTTCTTTTTCTTCTTCTTCTACTTCTTATTATTCTTCTTCTTTTTTCTTTCTACATCTTTTTCTTCCACTTCTTTCTTCTTCCTCTACTTTTCACTTCTTCTTTCTTCTTCTTCTTCTTTTTTCCACTTCTTCCTTCTTCTTTCTACCTCTTCTTTTTTCTTCTTCTTTCATCTTCTTCTTTCTTCTTCTTCTCCTTCTTCTACTTCTTTTTCTTCTTCATCTTTCTTCTTCTTCTTCTTCTTCTTCTTCTTCTTTATTCTTCTTCTTCTTCTTCTTCTTTATTATTCTTCTTCTTCTATTATCTTCTTCTTCTTTTTTTCATCTTCTTTCTTCTTCTTCTTCTTCTTTCATTTCCTTCTTCTTCTTCTCCATCTTATTTCTTCTTCTTCTTCTTTTTCTTCTTTCTTCATCGTCTTATTATTCGTCTTCCTTCTTCATCTTCTGTCTTCTTCTTTTTTTCTTCTTCAATCTTCTTCTTGTTTCTTCTTCTTCTTCTTCTTCTTCTTCTTTCTTCTTTTTCTTCTTCTTCATTATTTTTCTTTCTTCTTCCTCTTCTCCTTCTTCTTCTTCCTCTTCTTCTTCTTCTTCTTCTTTCTTCTTCCTGTTCTTCCTCGTCTTCTTCCTCTTCTTCTTTCTTTTTTTTTTATTTCTACTTCTTTTTTCGGCTTCTTCTTTCTCCTTCTTCTTCATCATCTTTTTTCTTCTTCTCCTTCTTCTTCTTCTTTATTCTTCTTCTTCTTCTTCTTCTACTTTTCTTTGCTTCTTTTTGTTCTTCTTTTTCTTCCTCTTCTTTATTCTTCTTCTTCTTCTTCTACTTTTCTTTGCTTCTTTTTGTTCTTCTTCTTTTTCTTCCTCTTCTTTATTCTTCTCCTTCTTCCTCTTCTTCTTCTTCTTCTTCTTCTTCTTCTTCTTCTTCTTACTTCTTCTTTTTCTTCTTTTCCTTCTTTCTTCTTCTTTTCCTTCTTTATTCTTCTTTTTCTTATTCTTCTTTCTCGTTCTTCTTCTTTCTTCTTATTATTTTATCTTCTTTATCTTTCTCATTAATATTTCTTCTTCTTCTTTTTACTTCTTCTTCTTCCTCTTTTTTCTTCTTCTCCTTCTTCTTCTTCCTTATTCTTCTTCGTCTTCTTCTTCTTCTTCTTCTTCTTCTTCTTTCTTCTTCTTCTTCGTTCTCTTTCTTCTTTTTCTTCTTTTTACTTCTTCTTTCTTCTTTTTCTTCTTTCTACTTCTTCTTCCTCTTCTTCTTTTTATTGTTCTTCTCCTTTCTCTTCTTCCTTATTCTTATTCTTTTTCCTTCTTCTTCTTCTTCCTACATCATCTTCTTCTTCTTTTTCTTTCTTCTTTTTCTTCATTCTTCTTCTTATTTCTTCTTTTTCCTTTTTCTTCTTTCATCTTCTTAAGTCGTCTACTTCTTTTTCAACTTCTTCTTCTTTCTTTTATTTCTTCTACGCCTTCTTTCTTCTTCTTCATTCTTCTTCTTATTGTTTCTTCTTCTTTTTTCTTCTTCTTTCTTCCTTTTTTTGCTTCTTCTTCATCTTCTTCTACTTCTTCTTTTTCTTCTTCTTCTTCTTCTTTCATCTTCTTTTTCTTGCTCCTTTCTTTTTCTTGTTCCTTATTCTTCTTCTTCTTCTTCATTCTCCTTCTTTTTTCATCTTTATTCTTCTTCTTCTTACTTCTTCTTCTTTCTTCTTCATCATTTTTCATCTTCTTGTTTCTTGTTCTTCTTCTTTCTTCTTCTTTCTTCTTCTTTCTTTTTCTTTCTTCTTCTTTCTTCTTCTTCTTCTTCTTTCTTCTTCTTTATCTTCTTCTTGCTCTTTCTTCTTCGTTTACTTTCTTCTACTTCTTTTTCTTCTTCTTCTTCTTCTTCTTCTTCTTCTTCTTCTCTCATCTACTTTTTTGTTCTTCTTCTTTCTTCTTCTTTTTTCTTCAACTTTCTTCTTCTTCTACTTCTCTTTGCTTCTTTTATTTCTTCTTTTTCTTCCTCTTCTTTATTCTTATTATTCTTCCTCTTCTTCTTCTTCTTCTTCTTCTTCTTCTTTCTTCTTCTTTTTCTTCTTTTCCTTCTTTCTTCTTCTTTTCTTATTCTTCTTTCTCCTTCTTCTTCTTTCTTCTTATTCATTTATCTTCTTTTTCTTTTTCATTCATCTTTCTTCTGTTTCATCTTTCTTCTTCTTCTTCTTCCTCTTCTTCTTTCTACTTCTTCTTCATCTTTTTTCTTCTTCTTCTCCTTCTTGTTCTTCTTATTCTTATTCTTCTTCTACTTCTTCTTTCTTCTTCATCTTCTTATTCCTTCTTCTTTTTCATCTTTCTACTTCTTCTTTCTTCTACTTCTCTCAACTTATTCTTCTTTTTTATTCTTCTTCTCCTTCCTCTTATTCCTTATTCTTCTTCTTCTTCTTCTTCTTCTTCTTCTTTCTTCTTCTTCTTTTTTTTTCTTCCTTCATTTTTCTTCTTTCTTCTTCTTCTTTCTTCTTCTTCCTTTTTCTTCTTTCATCTTCTTTTGTCGTCGACTTCTTCTTCTTTCTTCATCTGTCTTCTACTTCTTCTTTCTTCTTCTTATTTCTTCTACTTCTTCTTTCTTCTTCTTATTTCTTCTTCCTCTTCTTTCTTCTTTTTCTTGTTTCTTCTTCTTTTTGCTTCTTCTTCTACTTCTTTTTCTTCTTTCTTCCTCTTTTTGCTTCTTCTCCATCTTCATCTTCATCTATACCTTCTTCTTCTTCTTCATCTTCTTCTTGTTTCTTCTTCTTTTTCTTACTCCTTTTTTCTTCTTTATTCCTCTTCTTCTTTATTATTCTTTTTCTTCTTCTTTCTTCATCTTCCTTTTTCGTCTTCTCGTTTCTTTTTGTTCTTCTTCTTTTTTCTTCATTCTTCTCCTTCTTCTTCTTCTTCTCCTACTTCTTTCTTCTTCTTCTTCTTTCTTCTTCTTCTTTCTTCTTCTACTTCTTCTTCTTTCTTTTTCATCCTCTTTCTACTTCTTTCTCTTTCTTCTTCTTTTTGCATCTTATTAAATCCTCTTCTTTATCTTCTTCTTGTTCTTTCTTCTTCATTTTCTTTCTTCTACTTCTTTCTTCTTCTTTCTTCTTCTTCTTCTCTCTTCTACGTTCGTGTTCTTCTTCTTTCTTCCTTCTTCTTCTTTTTTCAACTTTCTTCTTCTTCTTCTACTTCTCTTTGCTTCTTTTTGTTCTTCTTTTTCTTCATCTTCTTTATTCTTCTTCATCTTCCTCTTCTTCTTCTTCTACTTCTTCTTCTTATTTCTTCTTCTTTTTCTTCTTTTCCTTCTTTCTTCTTCTTTTTCTTATTCTTATTTCTCCTTCTTCTTCTTTCTTTTTATTCTTTTATCTTCTTTTTCTTTCTCAATCATCTTTATTCTTCTTCTTCTTTCTTCTTCATCTTCTTCTTCTTCATTCTTTTTCTTTTTTCTTTCTTCTTCTTCTTCTTTCTCTTATTCTTCTTTTTTCTTTCTTTCCTTCTTCTTCTTCTTCTTCTTCTTCTTCTTCTTCTACTTTTTCTTCCTCTACTTCTTTCTTCTTCTTCTTTTTATTCTTCTTCTTCTTTCTTCTTCATTTTCTTTCATCTTCTTCTTTATTCTTCATCTACTTTGTTCTTCCTATTTCTTCTTCTTTTTCTTTCTTTCTTCTTCTTTTTCCTCTTCTTTCTTTTTTATCTTCCCCTTTTTGTTTGTCCTTCTTCTTCTTCTTCTTTCTTCTTCTTCTTTCTTTTTCTTTCTCAATCATCTTTCTTCTTCTTCTTCTTTCTTCTTCATCTTCTTCTTCTTCATTCTTCTTCTTTTTTCTTTCTTCTTCTTCTTCTTTCTCTTATTCTTCTTTTTTCTTTCTTTCTTCTTCATCTTCTTCTTCTTCTTCTTCTTCTTCTTTCTTTTTCTTCTTCTTCTTCTACTTCTTTCTTCTTCTTCTTCTTCTTTTTCTTCTTTATTCTTGTGTTTCTCCCTCTTCTTTTTTCTTCTTCTTCAGCTTCTTCTTCTTCTTCTTCTTCTTCTTCGTCTTCCTCTTTCTTCTTCTTCTTCTTCTTCTTCTTCTTCTTCTTCTTCTTCTTCTACTTTTTCTTCCTCTTCTTCTTTCTTCTTCTTCTTTTTATTCTTCTTCTTCTTTCTTCTTCATTTTCTTTCATCTTCTTCTTTATTCTTCATCTATTTTGTTCTTCCTATTTCTTCTTCTTTTTCTTTCTTTCTTCTTCTTTTTCATCTTCTTTCTTTTTTGTCTTCCCCATCTTGTTTGTCATTCTTCTTCTTCTTCTTTCTTCTTCTTCTTCTTCTTCTTCTCCTTATTTCTTATTCCTCTTCTTTCTTCTTCTTCTTTTTTCTTTCTTTCTTTCTTCTTCTTCTTCTTCTTCTTCTTCTTTCTTCTTCTTTTTATTCTTCTTCTTCTTTCCTATTCTTCTTCTTCTTCTTCTTCTTCTTCTTCTTCTTCTTCTTCTTCTTTCTCCTTCTTTTTCTTTTTCTTTCTTTCTTTTCCTTCTTCTCCTTGTTCTTCCTTCTTCTTCTTCTTCTTCTTCTTTCTTTTTCTTATTCTTCTTCTTCTTTCCTCTTCATCTTCTTTCATCTTCTTCTTTTTTCTTCTTCTTTCTTCTTTTTCCTACTTCTTATTCTTCTTCTTTCTTCTTCTTCTTCGTCTTTTTATTTCTTCTTCTTCTCTCTTCTTCTTTCTTGTTTCTTCTTCTTTCTCCTTCGTCTTCCTTCTTATCCTCCTTCTTCTTCTTCATTCTTCTTCTTGTTCTTTCTTCTTCTGATTCTTCTAATTCCTCTTTCTTCTTCTTATTCCTCTTTTCCTTCTTTTTTCTACTTGTTGTCTCTCATTCTTCTTCTTTCTTCTACTTTTTTCTACTTCTTTGTTCTTCTTTTTTCTACTTCTTCTTTGTTCTTCTTCTTTGTTCTTGTTCTTCTTCTTCTTCTTCTTCTTCTGCTTCTTCTTTCTTCTTCTTCTTCTTCTTCCTCTTCTTCCATCTTCTTCTTCTTCTTCTTTTTTCCTAATCTTTCTTCTTCTTCTTTCTTCTTCTTCTATCTTCCTCTTCTTCTTTCTTCTCCTTCTTCTTCTTCTTCTTTCTTTCTTTCTTCTTCTTTTCTTCTTATTATTCTTCTTCTTCTTTCTTCTTTCTTCTTTGACTTCTTTCTTTTTCTTTCTTCTTCTTCTTGTTCTTCTTTTTCTTTCTTCTTCTTTCTTCTTCACTTCTTTGATCTTATCCTTCTTCTTCTTCTTTTTCTTCTTCTTTTTACTTCTTCTTCTTGTTCTTGTTCTTCTTCTTCTTCTTCTTCTTCTTCTTCTTTCTTTTTTTTGTACTTATTTTTCTTCCCCTTCTTCTTTCCTCTGCCTCATCTTTGCACTTCTTTCTTTTCTTCTTCTTCTTCTTGTTCTTCATTCTTTCTTCTTCTTCTTCATTCTTCTTCTTCTTTCTTTCTTCTTCATCTTTCTTCTCTATCTTCTTCTTCTTGTTCTTCTTTCTTCTTCTTCTTCTTGCTTTTCTTCTTCCTCTTCTTCCTTCTTCTTCTTCCTTCTTTCTTCTTCTACTTTCTTCTTCTTTCTAGTTCTTCTTTTTTCTTTTTCTTCTTCTTCTTCTTCTCCTTCTTTTTCTTCTTCTTCTTCTTCTTCTTCTTTGTACTTCTTCACCTTTTTCTTCTATCTTCTTCTTCTTCTTCCTCTTTCTATTTCTTCTTCATACTTTTCGTTCTTTCTTCTTCTTTGTTCTTTTCCTTGCTTCTTCTTCTAATCCTCTTTTTTCATCTTATTTTTCTTCATTCTTTTTCTTCTTCTTTCTTTTTCTCCTTTCTTCTTCTTCATCTTTCTTCATTTTGTTCTTCTTCTTCTCCTTCTACTTCTTCTTTTTTCTTTTTCTTCTTCTTCTTCTTATTCTTCTTTCTCCTTCAACTTCTACTTCTTTTTTTTCTTCTTCTTCTTCTACTTCTTTCTTCTTTTTCTTATTCCTCCTCTTCTTTTTCTACTTTTTCTTTCCTGTTCTTCTTTCTTCCTCTCATTTCTTCTTTTTCCTCCTTTGTTCTTCTTCTTTGTTCTTTTAGTTTTTCATTGTTCTTTCTTCTTCTTTTTCTTCTTCTTCTTCTTCTTCTTCTTCTTCTTCTTTCTTCTTCTTCTTCTTCTTTCTTCCTCTTCTTCTTTCCTCTCCTTCTTATTCTTCTTCTTCTCCTTCTACTTCCTTCTTTTTCTTCTTCTTCTTGTATCTTCTTCACCTTTTTCTTCTTCTTCTTTCATCTTCGTCTTCTTTCTTCTTTTTCTTTCTTCTTCTACTTTCTTCTTCTTAATTCTTCTTCTTCTTTCTTCTTCTTCTTCTTCTTCTTCTTCTTCTTTTTCTTCCTCTTCTTTCTTCTTTTTATTCTTATTCTTCTTTCTTCTTCATTTTCTTTCATCTTCTTCTTTATTCTTCATCTACTTTGTTCTTCCTCTTCCTTTCTTCTTTTTAATCTTATTCTTCTTTCTTCTTCATTTTCTTTCATCTTCTTCTTTATTCTTCATCTACTTTGTTCTTCCTCTTTCTTCTTCTTTTTCTTTCTTTCTTCTTCTTTTTCCTCTTCTTTCTTTTTTGTCTTCCCTTTCTTGTTTGTCCTTCTTCTTTCTTCTTCTTCTTTCTTCTTCTTCTTCTTCTTCTTATTTCTTATTCCTCTTCTTTCTTCATCTTCTTTTTTCTTTTCTTCTTCTTCTTCTTCTTCTTCTTCTTCTTTCTTCTTCTTCTTTACTATTCTTCTTCTTCTTCTTCTTCTTCTTCTTTCTTATTCTTTTTCTTTTTCTTTCTTTCTTTTCCTTCTTCTCCTTGTTCTTCCTTCTTCTTCGTCTTCTTCTTCTTCTTCTTCTCTTCTTCTTCTTCTTTCTTCTTCTTATTCTTCTTCTTCTTTCCTCTTCATCTTCTTTCATCTTCTTCTTTTCTCTTCTTCTTTCTTCTTTCTTCTTCTGCTTTTTCTTCTATCTTCTTCTTCTTCTTCTACTTCTTCTTTTTCCTACTTCTTATTCTTCTTCTTTCTTCTTCTTCTTCGTCTTTTTATTTCTTCTTCTTCTATCTTCTACTTCTCTCTTCTTCTTTCTTGTTTCTTCTTCTTTCTCCTTCGTCTTCCTTCTTATCCTTCTTCTTCTTCTTCATTCTTCTTCTTCTTCTTTCTT
>JAIUJO010000992.1:97500-100000 GCA_023846275.1 Vanilla planifolia
TCTTCTTCTTCTTCTTCTTATTTCTTATTCCTCTTCTTTCTTCATCTTCTTTTTTCTTTTCTTTTTCTTCTTCTTCTTCTTCTTCTTCTTTCTTCTTCTTCTTCTTCTTCTTCTTCTTCTTCTTTCTTTTTCTTTTTCTTTTTCTTTCTTTCTTTTCCTTCTTCTCCTTATTCTTCCTTCTTCTTCTTCTTCTTCTTCTTCTTCTTCTTTCTTCTTCTTATTCTTCTTCTTCTTTCCTCTTCATCTTCTTTCATCTTCTTCTTTTTTCTTCTTCTTTCTTCTTTCTTCTTCTGCTTCTACTTCTATCTTCTTCTTCTTCTTCTGCTTTTTCTTTTTCCTACTTCTTATTCTTCTTCTTTCTTCTTCTTCGTCTTTTTATTTCTTTTTCTTCTATCTTCTACTTCTCTCTTCTTCTTTCTTGTTTCTTCTTCTTTCTCCTTCGTCTTCCTTCTTATCCTTCTTCTTCTTGTTCATTCTTCTTCTTCTTCTTTCTTCTTCTTCTTTATTCTTCATCTACTTTATTCTTCCTATTTCTTCTTCTTTTTCTTTCTTTCTTCTTCTTTTTCATCTTCTTTCTTTTTTGTCTTCCCCTTCTTGTTTGTCCTTCTTCTTCTTCTTCTTTCTTCTTCTTATTTCTTATTCCTCTTCTTTCTTCTTCTTCTTTTTTCTTTCTTTCTTTCTTCTTCTTCTTCTTCTTCTTCTTCTTTCTTCTTCTTTTTAATCTTCTTCTTCTTTCCTATTCTTCTTCTTCTTCTTCTTATTCTTCTTCTTCTTCTTCTTCTTTCTTCTTCTTCTTCTTTTTCTTTCTTTCTTTTCCTTCTTCTCCTTGTTCTTCCTTCTTCTTCTTCTTCTTCTTCTTCTTTCTTTTTCTTATTCTTCTTCTTCTTTCCTCTTCATCTTCTTTCATCTTCTTCTTTTTTGTTCTTCTTTCTTCTTCTTTCTTCTTTTTCCTACTTCTTATTATTTCTTCTTTCTTCTTCTTCTTCGTCTTTTTAATTCTTCTTCTTCTTCTATCTTCTTCTTCTCTCTTCTTCTTTCTTGTTTCTTCTTCTTTCTCCTTCGTCTTCCTTCTTATCCGTCTTCTTCTTCTTCATTCTTCTTCTTCTTCTTTCTTCTTCTTATTCTTCTAATTCCTCTTTCTTCTTCTTATTCCTATTTTCCTTCTTTTTTCTACTTGTTGTCTCTTATTCTTCTTCTTTCTTCTTCTTTTTTCTACTTCTTTGTTCTTCTTTTTTCTACTTCTTCTTTGTTCTTCTTCTTCTTCTTCTTCTTCTTCTTTCTTCTTCTTCTTCTTCTTCCTCTTCTTCCATCTTCTTCTTCTTTTTCTATCTTCCTCTTCTTCTTTTTTCCTAATCTTTCTTCTTCTTCTTCTTTCTTCTTCTTTTATCTTCCTCTTCTTCTTTCTTCTCCTTCTTCTTCTTCTTCTTCTTTCTTTCTTTCTTCTTTTTATTCTTCTTCTTCTTCTTCTTTCTTCGTTCTTCTTTGACTTCTTCTTTCTTTTTCTTTCTTCTTCTTTCTTCTTCATCTTCTTTGATCTTATCCTTCTTCTTCTTCTTCTTTTTCTTCTTCTTTTTACTTCTTCTTCTTCTTCTTCTTCTTCTTCTTTCTTCTTCTTGTACTTATTTTTCTTCCCCTTCTTCTTTCCTATAACTCATCTTTGCTCTTCTTTCTTTTCTTCTTCTTCTTTTTGTTCTTCCTTCTTCTTTCTTCTTCTTCTTCTTCATTCTTCTTCTTCTTTCTTTCTTCTGAATCTTTCTTCTCTTTCTTCTTCTTCTTGTTCTTTTTTCTTCTCTTTCTTTCTTCTTGATCTTTCCTCTTCTTCCTTCTTCTTCTTTCTTCTTTCTTCTTCTACTTTCTTCTTCTTTCTAGTTCTTCTTTTTTCTTCTTCTTCTTCTTCTTCTTCTCCTTCTTCTTCTTCTTCTTCTTCTTCTTCTTCTTCTTCTTTGTTCTTCTTCACCTTTTTCTTCTATCTTCTTCTCCTTCTTCTTACTTTTCGTTCTTTCTTCTTCTTTGTTCTTTTCCTTGCTTCTTCTAATCCTCTTTTTTCTTCTTCTTTTCCTTCATTCTTTTTCTTCTTCTTTCTTTTTCTCCTTTCTTCTTCTTCTTCATCTTTCTTCATTTTGTTCTTCTTCTTCTCCTTCTACTTCTTCTTTTTTCTTTTTCTTCTTCTTTTTCTTCTTCTTTCTCCTTCAACTTCTACTTCTTCTTCTTCTTCTTCTTTTTCTTCTTCTTCTTCTACTTCTTTCTTCTTTTTCTTATTCGTCCTCTTCTTTGTTCTTCTTTTTCTTTTCTATTCTTCTTTCTTCCTCTTCTTTCTTCTTTTTCTTTCTTCTTTGTTCTTCTTCTTTGTTCTTTCAGTTTTTCATTGTTCTTTCTTCTTCTTCTTTTTCTTCTTCTTCTTCTTCTTCTTCTTTCTTCTTCTTCTTTCTTCTTCTTCATCATCTTCTTCTTCTTTCTTCCTCTTCTTCTTTCCTCTCCTTCTTATTCTTCTTCTTCTCCT
>JAIUJO010000992.1:107500-157500 GCA_023846275.1 Vanilla planifolia
TACTTCTACATCTTCTTTTCCTTCTTCTTCTTCTTGCTCTTCTTCTTCTACATCTTCTTGTTTTTGATTTTTTTTCTTGTTTTGCCCTTCTTCTTCTTCTTCTTCTTCTTCTTCTTCTGCTTCTTCTTCGTCTTCTTTCTTTTTCTTCTTCCTTCTTCTATTTCTATCTTTATTCTTCCTGATCTTTGTTCTTCTTTCTTCGTCTTCTTTCTTTTTCCATCTTCTTGTTCTTCTTCTCCTTTCTTCGTCTTCTTCTTCTTCTTCTTCTTCTTCTTCTTTCTTCTTCCTTTTCTTCTTCTTCTTCTTCTTCTTTCTTCTTCCTTTTCTTCTTCTTCTTCTTCTCTCTTCTCTCTTCTTTTCTTCTTCATCTTCTCCTTCTTTCCTCTACTTCTTCTTCTTCTTCTTCTTCATCTTCTTATTATTCTTCTTCTTCTTCTTCTTCTTCTTCTTCTTTCTTGTTCTTGTTCTTCTTCTTCTTCTTTTCTCTTCATCTTCTTTCTTCTTCTTCTTTCTTCTTTTTCTTTCTTCTTTCCTCTTCTATCTTCTACTTCTTTCTTCTTCTTCTTCTTTCTTCTTCTTTATTCTTGTTCTTTCTTCATTTCTTTCTTCTACTTCTTTCTTCTTCTTCTCTCTTCTTCTTTAGTCTTCTTCTTCTCTCTTCTACTTTCTTGTTCTTATTCTTTCTTCTTCTTTTTTTCCAACTTTCTTCTTTTTCTTCATCTTCTATTTGCCTCTTTTTGTTCTTCTTCTTCTTTTTCTTCCTCTTCTTTATTCTTCTTCTTCTTCCTCATCTTCATCATCTTCTTCTTATTCTTCTTATTATTCTTCTTCTTCTTCTTCTTTCTTCTTTCTTGTTTTCCTTCTTTCTTCTTCTTTTCTTATTCTTCTTTCTCCTTCTTCTTTCTTCTTATTCTTTTATCTTCTTTTTCTTTCTAATTCATCTTTCTTCTTCTTCTTCTTCTTCTTTTTCTTCTTCATTCTTCTTCTTCTTTCCTCTTCTTCTTCTTCTTCTTTTTCTTTTTTCTTCTTCTTCTTCTTCTTCTTCTTCTTTCTTTTGTTTTTCTTCTTCTTTTTCTTCTTTTTTCATCTTTTTCTTCCTCTTCTCTTTCTTCTTCTTTTTCTTCTTTTTCTTCTTATTTTTCTTCTTCTTCTTTTCCTTCTTATTTTTCTTCTTCTTCTTCTTTCTTCTTCTTGTTCTACTTTCTTCTTCTTCTTTCTTCTTCTTGTTCTACTTCTTCTTTTTTCTTCTTCTTGTTCTTCTTCTTCTTAATCCTCTTTCCTCTTCTTATTCTTCTTCTTTCTTCATCTTCTTTCATCTTCCTCTTTTTTCTTCATCTTCTTTCTACTTCCTCTTTCCTCTTCTTCTTCTTTCTTTCCTCTCCTTCTTCTTCTTCTTTCTTTTTGCTCTTTCCCTTCTTCTTCGTCCTACTTCTTCTACTTCTTCATCTTTCTTCTTCTTCTTTTTATTTCTTCTTCCTCTTCTTTGTTCTTCTTTCTTTTTTTTTTTTCTTCTTCTTCTTCTTTCTTATTCTTCTTCTTCTTCTTCTTTCTTTTCCTTCTTTTTCTTCTTCTTGTCCTTTTTTCTTCTCCTTCTTCTTCTTCTTCTTCTTCTTTCTTCTTCTTATTCTTCTTCTTCTTTTTCTTTTTTCTTCTTCTTCTTCTTCTTCTTTCTTCTTGTTTTTCTTCTTCTTTTTCTTCTTTTTTCATCTTTTTCTTCCTCTTCTCTTTCTTCTTCTTCTTCTTCTTTTTCTTCTTATTTTTCTTCTTCTTCTTCTTCTTCTTTCTTCTTCTTGTTCTTCTTCTTCTTAATCCTTTTTCCTCTTCTTATTCTTCTTCTTTCTTCTTCATCTTCTTTCATCTTCTTCTTTTTTCTTCATCTTCTTTCTTCTTCCTCTTTCTTCTTCTTCTTCTTTCTTTTCTCTCTTTCTTCTTCTTCTTTCTTTTTGCTCTTTCCCTTCTTCTTCGTCCTACTTCTTCTACTTCTTCTTCATCTTTCTTCTTCTTCTTCTTTTTATTTCTTCTTCCTCTTCTTTGTTCTTCTTCCTTTTTTTTTTCTTCTTCTTCTTCTTCTTTCTTATTCTTCTTCTTCTTCTTCGTTCTTTTCCTTCTTCTTTTTCTTCTTCTTGTCCTTTCTTCTTCTCCTTCTTCTTCTTCTTCTTCTTTCTTCTTCTTATTCTTCTTCTTCTTTTCTCTTCATCTTCTTTCTTCTTCTTCTTTCTTCTTTTTCTTTCTTCTTTCCTCTTCTATCTTCTACTTCTTTCTTCTTCTTCTTCTTTCTTCTTCTCTATTCTTGTTCTTTCTTCATTTCTTTCTTCTACTTCTTTCTTCTTCTTCTTCTTCTCTCTTCTTCTTTAGTCTTCTTCTTCTCTCTTCTACTTTCTTGTTCTTCTTCTTTCTTCTTCTTCTTTTTTTCCAACTTTCTTCTTTTTCTTCATCTTCTATTTGCCTCTTTTTGTTCTTCTTCTTCTTTTTCTTCCTCTTCTTTATTCTTCTTCTTCTTCCTCATCTTCATCATCTTCTTCTTATTCTTCTTATTATTCTTCTTCTTCTTCTTCTTTCTTCTTTCTTCTTTTCCTTCTTTCTTCTTCTTTTCTTATTCTTCTTTCTCCTTCTTCTTTCTTCTTATTCTTTTATCTTCTTTTTCTTTCTAATTCATCTTTCTTCTTTTTCTTCTTCTTTTTCTTCTTCATTCTTCTTCTTCTTTCCTCTTCTTCTTCTTCTTCTTTTTCTTTTTTCTTCTTCTTCTTCTTCTTCTTCTTTCTTTTGTTTTTCTTCTTTTTCTTCTTTTTTCATCTTTTTCTTCCTCTTCTCTTTCTTCTTCTTTTTCTTCTTTTTCTTCTTATTTTTCTTCTTCTTCTTTTCCTTCTTATTTTTCTTCTTCTTCTTCTTCTTTCTTCTTCTTGTTCTACTTCTTCTTCTTCTTTCTTCTTCTTGTTCTACTTCTTTTTCTTCTTTCTTCTTCTTGTTCTTCTTCTTCTTAATCCTCTTTCCTCTTCTTATTCTTCTTCTTTCTTCATCTTCTTTCATCTTCCACTTTTTTCTTCATCTTCTTTCTTCTTCCTCTTTCTTCTTCTTCTTCTTTCTTTCCTCTCCTTCTTCTTCTTCTTTCTTTTTGCTCTTTCCCTTCTTCTTCGTCCTACTTCTTCTACTTCTTCATCTTTCTTCTTCTTCTTCTTTTTATTTCTTCTTCCTCTTCTTTGTTCTTCTTCCTTTTTTTTTTCTTCTTCTTCTTCTACTTTCTTATTCTTCTTCTTCTTCTTCTTTCTTTTCCTTCTTCTTTTTCTTCTTCTTGTCCTTTCTTCTTCTCCTTCTTCTTCTTCTTCTTCTTTCTTCTTCTTATTCTTCTTCTTCTTTTTCTTTTTTCTTCTTCTTCTTCTTCTTCTTCTTCTTTCTTCTTGTTTTTCTTCTTCTTTTTCTTCTTTTTTCATCTTTTTCTTCCTCTTCTCTTTCTTCTTCTTCTTCTTCTTTTTCTTCTTATTTTTCTTCTTCTTCTTTTTCTTCTTATTTTTCTTCTTCTTCTTTTTCTTCTTATTTTTCTTCTTCTTCTTCTTCTTTCTTCTTCTTGTTCTACTTCTTCTTCTTCTTTCTTGTTCTTGTTCTTCTTCTTCTTAATCCTTTTTCCTCTTCTTATTATTCTTCTTTCTTCTTCATCTTCTTCTTTTTTCTTCATCTTCTTTCTTCTTTCTCTTTCTTCTTCTTCTTCTTTCTTTTCTCTCCTTCTTCTTCTTCTTTCTTTTTGCTCTTTCCCTTCTTCTTCGTCCTACTTCTTGTACTTCTTCTTCATCTTTCTTCTTCTTCTTCTTTTTATTTCTTCTTCCTCTTCTTTGTTCTTCTTCCTTTTTTTTTTCTTCTTCTTCTTCTTCTTTCTTATTCTTCTTCTTCTTCTTCGTTCTTTTCCTTCTTCTTTTTCTTCTTCTTGTCCTTTCTTCTTCTCCTTCTTCTTCTTCTTCTTCTTTCTTCTTCTTATTCTTCTTCTTCTTTTCTCTTCATCTTCTTTCTTCTTCTTCTTTCTTCTTTTTCTTTCTTCTTTCCTCTTCTATCTTCTACTTCTTTCTTCTTCTTCTTCTTTCTTCTTCTTTATTCTTGTTCCTTCTTCATTTCTTTCTTCTACTTCTTTCTTCTTCTTCTTCTTCTCTCTTCTTCTTTAGTCTTCTTCGTCTCTCTTCTACTTTCTTGTTCTTCTTCTTTCTTCTTCTTCTTTTTTTCCAACTTTCTTCTTTTTCTTCATCTTCTATTTGCTTCTTTTTGTTCTTCTTCTTCTTTTTCTTCCTCTTCATTATTCTTCTTCTTCTTCCTCATCTTCATCATCTTCTTCTTATTCTTCTTATTATTCTTCTTCTTCTTCTTCTTTCTTCTTTCTTCTTTTCCTTCTTTCTTCTTCTTTTCTTATTCTTCTTTCTCCTTCTTCTTTCTTCTTATTCTTTTATCTTCTTTTTCTTTCTAATTCATCTTTCTTCTTCTTCTTCTTCTTCTTTTTCTTCTTCATTCTTCTTCTTCTTTCCTCTTCTTCTTCTTCTTCTTTTTCTTTTTTCTTCTTCTTCTTCTTCTTCTTCTTTCTTTTGTTTTTCTTCTTTTTCTTCTTTTTTCATCTTTTTCTTCCTCTTCTCTTTCTTCTTCTTTTTCTTCTTTTTCTTCTTATTTTTCTTCTTTTTCTTCTTATTTTTCTTCTTCTTCTTTTTCTTCTTATTTTTCTTCTTCTTCTTCTTCTTTCTTCTTCTTGTTCTACTTCTTCTTCTTCTTTCTTCTTCTTGTTCTACTTCTTCTTCTTCTTTCTTCTTCTTGTTCTTCTTCTTCTTAATCCTCTTTCCTCTTCTTATTCTTCTTCTTTCTTCATCTTCTTTCATCTTCCACTTTTTTCTTCATCTTCTTTCTTCTTCCTCTTTCTTCTTCTTCTTCTTTCTTTCCTCTCCTTCTTCTTCTTCTTTCTTTTTGCTCTTTCCTTTCTTCTTCGTCCTACTTCTTCTACTTCTTCATCTTTCTTCTTCTTCTTCTTTTTATTTCTTCTTCCTCTTCTTTGTTCTTCTTCCTTTTTTTTTCTTCTTCTTCTTCTTCTTTCTTATTCTTCTTCTTCTTCTTCTTTCTTTTCCTTCTTCTTTTTCTTCTTCTTGTCCTTTCTTCTTCTCCTTCTTCTTCTTCTTCTTCTTCTTTCTTCTTCTTATTCTTCTTCTTCTTTTTCTTTTTTCTTCTTCTTCTTCTTCTTCTTCTTTCTTCTTGTTTTTCTTCTTCTTTTTCTTCTTTTTTCATCTTTTTCTTCCTCTTCTCTTTCTTCTTCTTCTTCTTCTTTTTCTTCTTATTTTTCTTCTTCTTCTTCTTTTTCTTCTTATTTTTCTTCTTCTTCTTCTTCTTTCTTCTTCTTGTTCTACTTCTTCTTCTTCTTTTTTCTTCTTGTTCTTCTTCTTCTTAGTCCTTTTTCCTCTTCTTATTCTTCTTCTTTCTTCTTCATCTTCTTTCATCTTCTTCTTTTTTTTTCATCTTCTTTCTTCTTCCTCTTTCTTCTTCTTCTTCTTTCTTTTTGCTCTTTCCCTTCTTCTTCGTCCTACTTCTTCTACTTCTTCTTCATCTTTCTTCTTCTTCTTCTTTATATTTCTTCTTCCTCTTCTTTGTTCTTCTTCCTTTTTTTTTCTTCTTCTTCTTCTTCTTTCTTATTCTTCTTCTTCTTCTTCGTTCTTTTCCTTCTTCTTTTTCTTCTTCTTGTCCTTTCTTCTTCTCCTTCTTCTTCTTCTTCTTCTTTCTTCTTCTTATTCTTCTTCTTCTTTCCTCTTCATCTTCTTTCATCTTCTACTTTTTTCTTGTTTCTTCTTCTTCTATCTTCTTCGTCTTCTATTTCTTCTTCTTCCTTCTTCTTATTCTTCTTCTTTCTTCTTCTTCTTCGTGTTTTTATTTCTTCTTCCTCTTTCTTCTTCTTCTCTCTTCTTCTTACTTCTACTTTCTTGTTTTTTATTCTTTCTTCGACTTCTTTCTACAATTTCTTCTTTCTTCTTCTTCATTCTTTTGCTTCTTCTTTCTTCTTCTTCTTCTTCTTCTTCTTCTTCGTCTTTCATCTTCAGATTCTTCTTTTTCTTCTTTTTTCTACTTGTTTCTTATTCTTCTTCTTTCTTCTTCTTTTTTTTACTTTTTTTTTGCTCTTCTTCTTCCTCCTCTTCTTCTTCTTCTTTTCTTCTTCTTCTTTTTCCTCTTCTTCTTCTTCTTTCTTCTTCTTCTTCTTCTTCTTCATCTTCTTCATCTTTTGTCTTCTTCTTTTTTCTTCTTTCTTCTTCTTCTTCTTTCTTCTTCTTCTATCTTCTTCTTCTTCTTTCTTCTCCTTCTTCTTCTCCTTCTTCTTTCTTCTTCTTTGTTCTTCTTCTTCTTCTTCTTCTTCTTCTTTCTTCTTTGACTTGTTCTTCTTTCATTTTCTTTCTTCTTTTTCTCGTTCTTTTTCTTCTTCTTTTTTCTTCTACTTCTCCTCCTCCTTCTTCTTCTTCTTCTTCTTCTTTCTTCTTGTTGTTTTTATTTTTCTTCCTCTTTTTCTTTCTTCTACTACTTCTTTCCTCTTCTTCTTTCTTCTTCTTCTGCTTCTTCTTTCTTTCTTCTTCTTTCTTCTCTTTCTTCTTCTTCGTGTTCTTCTTTCTTCTACTTTCTCTTCTTGCTTTTCTTCTTCTTCTTCTTCCTTCTTCTTCTTCTTCTTCTTCTTCTTCTTTCTTTTTCTTTCTAGTTCTTCTTCCTCCTTTCTTCGACTTTTTCATCTTGTTTCTTTTTTTTTTCTTTTTGTTCTTCTTCTTCATCTTATTCTTTGTTCTTCTTCTTCTTCTTCTTCTTCTTCTTCTTCATCTTCTTCTTCTTTCTTCTTCTTCTTCTTCTTCTTCTTTTTCTCTTTCTATTTCTTCTTCATGCTTATCGTTCTTTCTTCTTTTTCTTTTTCTTTCTCCTTCTTCTTTGTTCTTTTCCTTTCTTCTTCTTCTTCTCCTCTTTTTTCTTCTTCTTCATTCTTCTTCTTTTTCTTTCTTCTTCTTCATCTTTTTTCTTTTTGGTCTTCTTTTTCATCTTCTCCTTCTACTTCTTCTTTCTTCTTCATCTTCTTCTTTTTCTTCTTCTTATTTCTTCATTAACTTCTTCTTCTTCTTCTTCTTCTACTTCTTTCTTCTTTTTCTTATTCCTCCTTTTCTTTCTTCTTCTTCTTCTTCTTTCCTCATCTTCTTTCTTCCTCTTCTTTCTTCTTTTTCTTTCTTTTTTCTTCTTCTTTGTTCTTGTTCTTTTTCCTTCTTCTTTCTTCTTCTTCTTCTTCTTCTTCCTACTTCTTCTTTTTCTTCTTCTTTCTTCTTCCTCTTCTTCGTCTTCTTCTCCTTTCTTCTTCTTCTTCTTCTTCTCCTTTTTCTTCAATCATTTTCTTCTTCTTCTTCTTGTTCATTCTTCATCATTTTCTTCTTCTTCTTTCATCTTCATCTTCTTTCTTCTTCTTTTTTCTTCTTATTCTTTCTTCTTCTTCTTCTTCTTCTTCTTCTTCTTCTTTCTTCTTCACTCTTCTTGTTCTTCTTCTTCTTCTTCTTCTCCTTTTTCTTCATTCTTTTTCTTCTTCTTCTTCTTGTTCATTCTTCTTCATTTTCTTCTTCTTCTTTCATCTTCATCTTCTTTGTTCTTCTTTTTTCTTCTTATTCTTTCTTCTTCTTCTTCTTCTTCTTCTTCTTTCTTCTTCTTCTTCTTCTTCTTCTTCTTCTTCTTTCTTATTTCTTCTTCTTCTTCTCCTTCTTCCTCTTCCTTCTTCTTCTTCTTTCTTCTTTTTCTTTTTCTTTTTCTTTCTTCTTCATCTTTTTTCATCTTCTTCTTTCTTTGTCTTCTTCCTTCTTATTCTTTCATCTTCTTCTTTCTTCTTTTCTTTCTTCTTTCTCTTCTTCTTGTTCTTCATCTTCTTCTTCTTTTTCCTTTCTCTTCTTCTTTTTTCATCTTCTTCTTCTTCTTCTTCTTCTTCTTCTTCTTCTTTCTTCGTCTTCTTCTTTTTCTTCTTCTTTGTTCTTTTTCTTCTTCTTCTTCTTCTTTCTTCTACTTCTTCTTTCTTCTTTTTCTTTCCCCTTCTACTTCTTCTTTCTTCTTCTTCTTTCCTCTTCTACTTCTTCTTCTTCTTCTTCTACTTCTTCTTTCTTCTTCTTTTCTTCTTGTTCTTCTTTATTCTTCCTCTTCTTTATTCTTCCTCTTCTTCTTCTTCTTCTTCTTTCTTCTTCTTCTTCTTCTTCTATTATCTTCTTCTTCCTCTTCTTCTTCTTTCTTCTTTCTCTTCTTTCTTCTTCTTCTTCTTTCTTCTTCTCTTTCTTTCTTCTTCTTTCTTCTTCACCTTTTTTCTTCTTATCCATCTTCTTCTTCCTCTTCTTCTACTTCATTCTTCTTCTTCTTTCTTGTTCTTCTTCTTTTTCTTCTTCTTTCTTCTTCTTCTCCATCTTCTTTTGCTTCTTCTATCATCTTCTTCATCATCTTCTTTTCCTTGTTCTTTCCACTTCATCTCCTTTCCACTTCTTCTTCTTCTTCTTCTTCTAATTCTTCTTCTTCTTCTTTCTTCTGCTTCTTCTTTCTTCTACTTCTTTTTCTTCTCTCTTCGTCTTTCTATTCTTATTCTTCTTTTTCTTCTTCTTTCTTTTTTTGGGTTCTACTTTTTCTTCTTTTTCTTCTTCTTTCTCCTTTCTCTTTCTTGTTCTTTTACCTTCTTCTTCTTCTTCTTCCTTTTTCTTATTCTTCTTCTTCTTTTTCTTTCGAAATCCTTTTCTTCCACTTCTTTCTCCTTCTTCTACTTTTCACTTCTTCTTTCTTCTACTTCTTTTTTCTGCTTCTTCCTTCTTCTTTCTACATTTTCTTTTTTCTTCTTCTTCTACTTCTTCTTCATCTTCCTTCTTCTTCTTGTTCTTCTTCTTCTTATTCTTTCTTCTTCTTCTTCAACTACTACTACCTTATTCTCCTTTTTTTCATCTTCTTTCTTCTTCTTCTTCTTCTCCATCTTCTTTCTTCTTCTTCTTTTTCTTCTTCCTTCAACGTCTTATTATTTTTCTTCCTTCTTAATCTTCTGTACTCTTCTCCTTTTTTTCTTCTTCTTCAATCTTCTTTTTCTTTCTTCTTCTTCTTCTTCTTCTTCTTCTTCTTTCTTCTTTTTCTTCTTCTTCATTATTTTTGTTTCTTCTTCCTCTTCTCCTTCTTCTTCTTCCTCTTCTTCTTCTTCTTTCTTCTTACTCTTTTTCTTCTTCTTTCTTCTTCTTCTTCTTCTTCTTCTTCTTCTTCCTCTTCTTCTTTTTTTTTCTGTTTTCAACTTCTTCTTTCGGCTTCTTCTTCTTCGTTCTACTTCTTCTTCTTCATCATCTTTTTTCTTCTTCTTCTCCTTCTTCTTCTTCTCCTTCTTCTTCTTCTTTATTCTTCTTCTTCTTCTTCTACTTTTCTTTGCTTCTTTTTGTTCTTCTTTTTCTTCCTCTTCTTTATTCTTCTTATTCTTCCTCTTCTTCTTGTTCTTCTTCCTCTTCTTTTTCTTCTTTTCCTTCTTTCTTCTTCTTTTCCCTCTTTCTTCTTCTTTTTCTTATTCTTCTTTCTCCTTCTTTTTCTTTCTTCTTGTTATTTTATCTTCTTTTTCTTTCCCATTCATCTTTCTTCTTCTTCTTCTTCTTCTTTCAACTTCTTCTTCTTCCTCTTTTTTCTTCTTCTTCTCCTTCTTCTTCTTCCTTATTCTTCTTCTTCTTCTTCTTCTTCTTCTTCTTCTTCTTTCTTCTTCTTCTTTGTTTTCTTTCTTCTTTTTCTTCTTTCTACTTCTTTCTTTTTTTTATTCTTTCTACATCTTCTTTCTTTTTCTTCTTTCGACTTCTTCTTCTTCCTCTTCTTCTTTTTATTGTTCTTCTCCTTCCTCTTCTTCCTTATTCTTGTTCTTCTTCTTCTTCTTCTTCTTTCTTCTTCATCTTCTTTTTCTTTTTCTTTCTTCTTTTTCTTCATTCTTCTTCTTATTTTTGCTTTTTTTCTTTTTCTTCTTTCATCTTCTTCAGTCGTTTACTTCTTTTTCTTCTACTTCTTTCTTTTTTTTCTTCTACGCCTTCTTTCTTCTTCTTCAATCTTCTTCTTATTGTTTCTTCTACTTTTTTCTTCTTCTTTTTGTTCTGCTTCTTTCTTCCTTTTTTTGCTTCTTCTTCATCTTCTTCTACTTCTTCTTCTTCTTCTTCTTCTTCTTCTTTCTTCTTCTTTTTTTTACTCCTTTTTTACTTCTTCTTCTTTATTATTCTTCTTCTTGATTCTCTTTCTTTTTTCATCTTTATTCTTCTTCTTCTTACTTCTTTCTTTTTCTTCATTTTTCATCTTCTTATTTCTTGTTCTTCTTCTTCTTTCTTCTTCTTTCTTCTTCTTTTTCTTTTTTCTTCTTATTTCTTCTTCTTCTTTCTTCTTCTTTATCTTCTTCTTGCTCTTTCTTCTTCGTTTTCTTTCTTCTACATCCTTTTCTTCTTCTTCTTCTTCTTCTCTCATCTACTTTCTTGTTCTTCTTCTTTCATCTTTTTTTTTCTTCAACTTTCTTCTTCTTCTTCTGCTTCTTTTTGCTTCTTTTTGTTCTTCTTTTTCTTCCTCTTCTTCATTCTTCTTGTTCTTCCTCTTCTTCATCTTCTTCTTCTTCTTCTTCTTCTTCTTCTTCTTCTTCTTTCTTCTTCTTTTTCTTTTTTTCCTTCTTTCTTCTTCTTTTCTTATTCTTCTTTCTCCTTCTTCTTTCTTTTTATTCATTTATCTTATTTTTCTTTTTCATTCATCTTTCTTCTACTTCATCTTTCTTCTTCTTCTTCTTCTTCTTCTTCTTCTTCTTCTACTACTTCATCTTTTTTCTTCTTCTTCTCCTTCTTGTTCTTCTTATTCTTATTCTTCTTCTACTTCTTCTTTCTTCTTCATCTTCTTATTCTTTTTTCTTTTTCTTCTTTCTACTTCTTTCTTCTACTCCTTTGTGCTTATTCTTCTTCTTCTTTTTCTTTCCTGTTCTTCTTTCTTCCTCTTCTTTCTTCTTTTTCTTCCTTCTTTGTTCTTCTTCTTTGTTTTTTCAGTTTTTCATTGTTTTTTCTTTTTCTTTTTCTTCTTCTTCTTCTTCTTCTTCTTCTTCTTCTTCTTCTTCTTCTTCTTCTTCTTCTTCTTCTTCTTCTTCTTCTTCCTCTTCTTCTTTCCTCTCTTTCTTTTTCTTCTTCTTCTCCTTCTACTTCCTTCTTTTTCTTCTTCTTCTTCTTGTATCTTCTTCTTCTTTTTCTTCTTCTTCTTTCATCTTCGTCTTCTTTCTTCCTTTTCTTTCTTCTTCTACTTTCTTCTTCTTAATTCTTCTTCTTCTTCTTTCTTCTTCTTCTTCTTCTTCTTCTTCTTCTTCTTCTTTTTCTTCCTCTTCTTCTTTCTTCTTCTTTTTATTCTTGTTCTTCTTTCTTCTTCATTTTCTTTCATCTTCTTCTTTATTCTTCATCTATTTTGTTTTTCCTCTTTCTTCTTCTTTTTCTTTCTTTCTTCTTCTTTTTCCTCTTCTTTCTTTTTTGTCTTCCCCTTCTTGTTTGTCCTTCTTCTTCTTCTTCTTCTTCTTATTTCTTTTTCCTCTTCTTTCTTCTTCCTCTTCTTTCTTCTTCCTCTTCTTTCTTTCTTCTTCTTCCACTTATTCTTCTTCTTCTTCTTTCTTCTTCTTATTCTTCTTCTTCTTTCCTATTCTTCTTCTTCTTCTTCTTCTTCTTCTTCTTTCTTCTTCTTCTTTTTCTTTCTTTCTTTTCCTTCTTCTTCTCATTGTTCTTCCTTCTTCTTCTTCTTCTTGTTCTTCTTCTTCTTTCTTCTTCTTGTTCTTCTTCTTCTTTCCTCTTCATCTTCTTCTTTCTTCTTTCTTCTTCTGGTTCTACTTCTATCTTATTCTTCTGCTTCTTCTTCTTCCTACTTCATATTCTTCTTCTTTCTTCTTCTTCTTCGTCTTTTTATTTCTATTCTTCTTCTATCTTCTTCTTCTCTCTTCTTCTTTCTTGTTTCTTCCTCTTTCTCCTTCGTCTTCTTTCTTATCCTTCTTCTTCTTCTTCATTCTTCTTCTTCCTCTTTCTTCTTCTTCTTCTTCTTCTTCTTCTTCTTCTTTATTCTTCTTTTTCCACTTGTTGTCTCTTATTCTTTTTCTTCTTCTTTTTTCTACTTCTTTGTTGTTGTTCTTCTTCTTCTTCTTCTTCTTCTTTCTTTTTCTTCTTTCTTCTTCTTTTTCTTCTTCTTCTTCTTCTTCTTCCTCTTCTTCCATCTTCTTCTTCTTTTTCTTCTACTGTCTTCTTCTTTTTTCCTAATCTTTCTTCTTCTTCTGCTTTCTTCTTCTTCTTCTTCTTCTTCTTCTTCTTCTTCTTTCTTCTTATTCTTCTTCTTCTTCTTTCTTCTTTTACTTCTTTCTTTTTCTTTCTACTTTTTCTTGTTCTTCTTTTTCTTTCTTCTTCTTTCTTCATCTTCTTTCATCTTATCCTTCTTTTTTTTTCTTCTTTTTACTTCTTCTTCTTCTCCTTCTTCTTCTTCTTCTTCTTCTTCTTTCTTTCTTCTTGCTACTTATTTTTCTTCCTCTTCTTTCTTTCCTGTACCTCATCTTTCCTCTTCATCTTTCTTTTCTTCTTCTTCTTTTTGTTCTTCCTTCTTTCTTCTTCTTCTTCTTCTTCTTCATTCTTCTTCTTTTTTCTTTCTTCTTCTTCTGTCTTCTCTTTCCTCTTCTTCTTGTTCTTCTTACTTCTTCTTCTTCTTGCTTTTCTTCTTCTTCTTCTTCTTTTTTCTTCTTTCTTCTTCTGTCTAGTTCTTCTTTTATCTTCTTCTTTTTCTTCTTCTTCTTCTTCTTTGTTCTTCTTCGCCTTTTTCTTCTATCTTTTTTCTTCTTCTTCTTCTTCTTCTTCTTCTTCCTCTTTCTATTTCTTCCTCTTACTTTTTATTCTTTGTCTTTTATTCTTTTCCTTTCTTCTTTTAATCAACTTTTTTCTTCTTCTTCTTCTTCATTCTTTTTCTTCTTCTTTCTTTTTCTCCTTTCTTCTTCTTCTTCTTTCGTCATTTTGTTCTTCTTCTTCTCCTTCTACTTCTTCTTCTTTTTTCTTTTTCTTCTTCTTCTTTTTCTTCTTCTTTTTCCTTCAACTTCTTCTTCTTGTTCTTCTTCTACTTCTTCTTCTTTTTCTTATTCCTCCACTTCTTTCTTCTTTTTCCATCCTTTTCTTCTTCTTCCTCTTTTCTTATTTTCTTCCTTATTTCTTCTTCTTCTTCTTCTTCTTCTTCTTTCTTCCTCTTCTTCTTTCTTCTCCTTCTTATTCTTCTTCTTTTCCTTATTCCTTCTTTTCTTCTTCTTCTTCTTGTATCTTCTTCAGCTTTTTCTTCTTCTTTCATCTTCAACTTCTTTCTTCTTCTTCTTTCTTCTTCTTCTACTTTCTTCTTCTTAATTCTTCTTCTTCTTCTTCTTCTTCTTCTTCTTCTTCTTCTTCTTTCTTCTTCTCTTCTTTCTTCTTCTCCTTCTTCTTCTTCCTTCTTCTTCTTCTTTCTTCTTTTTCTTTTTCTTTTTCTTTCTTCATCTTTTTTCAGCTTCTTTCTTCGTCTTCCTCCTTCATATTCTTTCATCTTCTTCTTTCTCCTTCTTCTTGTTTCTTCTACTTCTGCTTCATCTTCGTCTTTCTTTTTCTTCTTGTCCGTCTTTTTCTTTCTTCTACTACTTTTTTTCTTCTTCTTCATTCATCTTCTTTCTTCTTTTACTTCTTCTTCTTTTTCTTTTTCTTCTTCTCCTTCTTCTTCTTCCTTTTTCTTCTTATTCTTCTTCTTCTTCTTCTTTCTTCTTCTTCTTCTTCATCATCTTCTTCTTTCTTCCTCTCTTTTTCTTCTTCTTTCTTTTTTTTCTTCATTCTTCTTCTTCTTTCTTCTTCTTCTTCTTTCTTTTTCTTCTTTTCTTTTCTTCTTCTTCTTCTTCTTCTTCTTGTTTCTTCTTTTCTTCTTCTTCTTCTTTATTCTTTCTCTTCTTCTTCTTATTTCTTCTATTATCTTGTTCGTTCTTCTTCTTCTTTTTGTTCTTCTTTCTCCTTCTTGTTTTTCTTCTTCTTCTATTATCTTCTTCTTCCTCTTCTTCTTCTTTTTTCTCTTTTTTCTTCTATCTTCTTCCTCCTTCTTCTTCTTTTCATTTTTTTTTCTTTCTACTTCATTTTCTTTCTTCTTATCCATCTTCTTCTTCCTCTTCTACTACTTCATTCTTCTTCTTCTTTCTTCTTCTTCCTTTTCGTCTTCTTGTTTCTTGTTCTTCTTCTTCTTTCTTCTTCTTTCTTCTTCTTCTTCTTTCTTCTTCTTGTTTCTTCTTCTTCTTCTCCTCTCTTCTATTTTCTTGTTCTTCTTCTTTCTTCTTCTTCTTTTTTGTTCAACTTTCTTTTTCTTCTTTTACTTCTCTTTTTTTCTTTTTCTTTCTCTTCTTTATTCTTCTTCTTCATCCTCTTCTTCTTCTTCTTCTTCTTCTTCTTCCTTCTTCTTTTGCTTCTTTTCCCTTCTTTCTTCTTCTTTTTTTATTCTACTTTCTCCTTCTTCTTCTTCCTTCTTTATGTTTTACCTTTCTTTTTCTTTTTGGTTAATCTTTCTTCTTCTTCTTCTTCTTCTTTCTACATCTTCTTCTACATCTTTTTCTTATTCTTCTCCTTCTTCTTCCTTAATCTTTTTCCTCTTCTTCTTCTTCTTCTTCTTCTTCTTTCTTTCTTCTTCTTTTTCTTTCTTCTTTTTCTTCTTTCTTATTCTTATTTCTTTTTTCTCTTCTTTCTACTTATTCTTCCTCTTCTTCTTTTTTATTCTTCTTCTCCTTCCTCTTCTTCCTTATTCTTCTTTCTTTTTTTATCTTCTTTTTCTTTTCTTTTCTTCTTGCTTCTTCTTGCTTCTTCTTCTTTTCTTCTTTCTTCTTCTCTCTTCAGTCGTCTACTTCTTCTTCTTCTTCTTTCTTCTTCTTTCTTCTACTTCTTTTTTTCTTCTTCCTTTCTGCTTTCTCTTCTTTCTTCTTCTTCTTGTTTCTTCTTCTTTTTGCTTCTTCTTATTCTTCTTTTTCTTCTTCTTCCTCTTTTTGCTTCTTCTACTTCATCTTCTTCTACTTCTTCTTCTTCTTCTTATTCTTCTTTCTTCTTCTTTTTTTTGCTCCTTTTTTTCTTCTTTTTTATTCTTCTCCTTCTTCTTCTTCATTCTCCTTTTTCCATCTTTATTCTTCTTCTTATTACTTCTTATTTCTTCCTCTTCCTTTTTCGTCTTCTTGTTTCTTGTTTTTCATCTTCTTTCTTCTTCTTCTACTTCTTTCTTTTTCATGTTCTTTCTTCTTCTTTCTTCTTCTTCTTTGTTCTGCTTCCTTCTAGTTTCTTCCTCTTCTTTCTTCTTCTTTATCTTCTTCTTGTTCTTTCTTCTTTGTTTTCTTTCTTCTACTTCTTTCTTCTTCTTCTTCTTCTTCTTTCTTCTTTCTTTCTTCTTCTTCGTTTTCTTTTTATTTTTCGTTCTTCTTCTTCTTTCTTCTTTTTCATCTTCCTCTACTTTTTTCTTTTTGTTCTTCTTATTTTTCTTCCTCAACTTCTTTCTTCTTCTTCTGCTTCTTCTCTTCTTCTTCTTCTTCTTCTTCTTCTTCTTCTTCTTCCTCTTCTTCTTTCTTCTTCTTCTTCTTCTTCTTCTTCTTCTTCTTCCTCTTCTTTCTTCTTCTTCTTCTTCTTCTTCTACTTCTTCTTATTCTTCTTTCTTCTTCTTACTCGTCTTCTTTGTATTTCATTTTCTTTCAACTTCTTTATTCTTCATCTTCTTTCTTCTCCCTCTTTCTTTTTCTTTCTTACTTTTTCTTCTTCCTCTTCTTTCTTTTTCCTCTTCCCCGTCCTTCCCCTTCTTCTTCTCATTTCTTCTTTCTTCTTCTTCTTTTTATTTTTTAGTCCTCTTCTTTCTTCATCTTCTTCTTTCTTTCATTCTTCGTCTTCTTCTTCTTTTTCTTCTTCTTTCTTCTCCTTCCTCTATTTCTTCATTCCTTTTCTCCTTCTTCTTCTTCTTCTTATTTCTTCTTCTTCTTCTTTCTTCTTCTTCTTCTTCTTCTTCTCCTTCTTCTTCTTCTTTCTTTTCCTTCTTCTTCTTCTTATTCTTTCTTCTTGTTCATGTCCTCCTTCTTCTTCTTCTTCTTCTTCTTCATTCTTCTTTCCATTTTCTTCTTTTTCTTCTATCTTCTTCCTCTTCTCCTTCTTCTTATTCATCTTTTTTCTTTTTCTTCTTAATCTAATTTCTTCTACTTCTTCTTTCTTCTTCTTCTCTCTTCTTCTTCTCTCTTCTTCTTACTTCTTAATCTTCGTCTTCTTTCTTATCCTTCTTCTTCTTCTTCTTCATTCTTTTTCTTCTTCTCTCTTCTTCTTCTTCTTCTTTTTCGTCTTTCTTCTTCTTATTCTTATTTTTCTTCTTTTTTCTACTTCTTGTCTCTTATTCTTCTTCTTTCTTCTTCTTTATTCTACTTCTTCTTTGTTCTACTTCTTCTTCTTTTTGTTCGTCTTTTTTCTTCTTCTTCTTCTTCTGTCTTCTTCTTCTTCTTTTTTCCTCTTCTTTCTTCTTCTTCTTCTTTCTTCTTCTTATATCTCTTCTTCTTCTTCTTTCTTCTTCTTCTTCTTCTTCTTCTTCTTCTTCTTTCTTCTTCTTCTTCTTCTTCTTCTTCTTCTTCTTCTTCCTCTTTTGCTTTCTTCTTTAACTACTTCTTTCTTTTTCTTTCTTCTTGTTGTTCTTCTTTTTCTTTTTCTTGATCTTATTTCTTTTTATCATTCTTCTTATTCTTTTTCTTCCTCTTCTTTTTACTTTTTCTTCTTCTTCTCCTTCTTTTTCTTCTCCTTCTTCTCCTTCTTCTTCTTCCTCTAATTTTTCTTCCTCTTCTTCTTACTTGTCTTCTTCTTTTTTCTAATTCCTTCTCTATTCTTCTTTTTCATTCTTCTTCTTTCTTTCTTCTACTTCTTTCTTCTCTTTCTTCTTCTTCTTGTTCTTCTTTCTTCTTCCTATTCTTCTTGCTTTTCTTCTTCTTCTTCCTTCTTCTTCTTCTTCTTTCTTTTTCTTTCTAGTTCGACTTTCTTCTTCTTCTTCTTCTTCTTTCTTCTTCTTCTTCTTCTTCTTCCTCTTTCTATTTCTTCTTCTTACTTCTCGTTCTTTCTTCTTCTTTTTCTTCTCCTCATTTTTCTTCTTCATCTTCTTCATTCTTCTTCTTCTTTCTTTTTCTTCTTCTTCTTCTTCATCATTCTTATTTTTGTTCTTCTTCTTCTTCTTCTCCGTCTACTTCTTCATCTTTTTACTTTTTCTTCTTCTTTCTTCTTCTTCTTCTTCTTCTTCTTTCTCCTTGAACTTGTTCTGCTTCTTCTTCTTCTTCTTCTTATTCTACTTCTTTCTTCTTTTTCTTATTCCTACTCTTATTTCTTCTTCTTCTGCTTTCCACTTCTTCTTTCTTCCTCTTCTTTTTTTTCCTTCTTTCTTCTTCTTCTTTGTCCCTCCCCTTTCTCTTTCATCTTTCTTCTTCTTCTTCATCTTCTTCTTCCTTCTTCTTTTTGTTCCTCTTCTTCTCCTTTCTTCTATTTATTCTTTCTTCTTCTTCTTCTTCTTCTTCTTCTTCTTCTCCTTCTTCTTCCATCTTTTTCTTCTTCTTCTTCTTGTTTCTTCTCCATCATTTTCTTCTTCATCTTTCATCTTTGTCTTCTTCTTCATTCTTCTTTCTTCTTCTTCATTCTTCTTCCTCTCCTTCTTCTTCTTCTTCTTCCTTCTTCTTCTCCTTCTTCTTCCATCTTCTATTTTCTTCTTTTTCTTTTTCTTTCTTCTTCAACTTTTTTCATCTTCTTCTTTCTTCATCATCCTCCTTATTCTTTCATCTTCCTATTTCTTCTTCTTCTTTCTTCTACTTTTGGATCATCTTTCTCTTTCTTTTTCTTCTTCTTCATCTTTTTCTTTCTTCTACTACTTTTTTTCCTCTTCTTCATTCTTTTTGTTTCTACTTTTACTTCTTTCTTCTTCTTTTTCTTCTTCTTCTTCTTCTTCTTCTTCTTCTTTTTCTTTTTCCTTTTTCTTCTTTTTCTTCTTCTTCTTCTTTCTTCTTCTTCTTCTTCTTCTTCTTCATCTTCATCTTCTTTTTTCTTCCTCTTCTTTTTCTTCTTCTTTCTTCTTTTTCTTCTTTCTTCTTCTTCTTTCTTCTTCCTTTTCTTTCTTCTTCTTTCCTCTTCCTCTACTGCTTCTTCTTCTTCATTCCTCTTCCTCTACTGCTTCTTCTTCTTCTATTTCTTCTTCTTTCTTCTACTTTTCTTCTTCTTTATTATTCCTCTTCTTCTTCTTCTTCTTCTTCTTCTTCTTCTTGTTCTCCTCTTCTTCTTCTATTATCTTCTTCTTCTTCTTCTTCTTCTTCTTCTTCTTCTTCTTCTTCTCTTTCTTCTTCTTCTTCTTCTTCTTCTTCTTCTTTCTTGTTTTTCTTCTTTCTTCTTCTATCTTCTTCTTTTCATTTCTTCTTCTTTCTTCTTCATCTTCTTTCTTCTTATCCATCTTTTTCTTGCTTTTCTTCTACTTCACTCTTCTTCTACTTCCTTCTTCTTCTCCTTCTTTTTCTTCATCTTTTTTCTTCTTCTTTATCTTTTTTCTTCTTCTTCATCTTTTTCTTCTTCTTTCTTCTTCTTCTTTTTCTGGTTCTTTCATCTTCTTCTGCTTCGTCTTCTTCTTTTTTCATCATCTTCTTCATCTTCTTCATCTCTTTGTTCTTTCCTCTTCATCTTCTTTCTACTTCTACTTTTTTCTTCTTCTTCTTCTTCTTCTTCTTCTTCTTCTTTCTGATACATATTTCTTCTTTTTCTACTTTTTTCTTCTTCTTTTTTCTTCTTCTTCTTCTTTCTTCTTCATCTATTTGATCTCTCTTCGTCTTTTTATTCTGTCTTTTTTTTTTCTTCTTCTTCTTCTTCTTTCCTCTTTTGCATCTACATTTTCTTCTTTCTCTACTTTCGTCTTCTTTTACTTCTTCTTTTTTCTTCTTGTTCTTTTATCTTCTTCTTCTTCTTCTTCTTTCATAATCTTCTACTTAATCTTCTTCTTTCTTCTACTTCTTCTTTCTTCTTCCTCTCTCTTCTTCTTCTTCTTCTTCTTCTTCTGCTTCTTGTCCTTCTTCTTCTTCTTTCCTATGCTTCTTCTCTTTCTTCTTCTTCTTTCTTCTTCTTCTTTACTCTTCTTCTTTTTTTTACTTTGTCATCATTCTTCTTCTTCCTTCTTTTTCTCCTTCTTCATTCTCCTTCTTTTTTCATCTTTATTCTTCTTCTTCTTTCTTCTTCCTCTTCTTTCTTCTTCTTCTGTCTTCTTCTTTTTTCTTCTTTTTTCTTTTTTCTTCTTTCTTCTACTTCTTTCTTCTTGTTCTTCTTCTTTTTTTTTCTACTTCCTTCTTCTTTCTTGTTCTTCTTTTTTTCTTCTTGTTTTCTTTTTTCTTCTTCTTTCTTCCTTTCCACCTTGTTATTCTTCTCTATTAGTCTTCTTCTTCTTTTTCTTCTTCTTCTTATTCTTCTTTCTTCTTCTTCTTTTTCTTCTTCTTCAACCATCTTCTTCTTCTTCTTCTTCTTCATCCTTATTCTTTCTTCTCCTTCTTCTACTCTTTCCTTATTCTTCTTGTTCTTCTTCTTCTTCTTTTTCTTCTTTCTTCTTGTTCTTCTTTTTTCTTCTTTCATCTTCTTCATTTTTCGTCTACTTCATTCTTCTTCTTCTCCTTCTTCTTTTTCTCTTCCCGTTCTCTTTCTTCTTCTTCAATCTTCTTATTTCTTCTTCGACTTTCTTATTCATCTTTTTCTTCTTTTTTTCCTTCCTTCTTCATCCTATTCTTTCTTCATTTTCTTTGTCTTCTTCTTCTTATTCTTCTTTCTTCTTCTTCTTCTTCAACCATCTTCTTCTTCTTCTTCTTCATCTTCCTTCTTATTCTTTCCTCTCCTTCTTCTACTATTTCTTTATTCTTCTTCTTCTTCCTCTTCTTCTTCTTCTTTCTTCTTGTTCTTCTTCTTTTCTCTTCATTCTTCTTCTTCTCCTTCATCTTTTTCTCTTCCCCTTCTCTTTCTTCTTCTTCAATCTTCTTCTTTCTTCTTCTTATTTCTTCTTCGACTTTCTTATTCATCTTTTTCTTCTTCTTTTTCTTCCTTCTTCATCCTATTCTTTCTTCATTGTTCTTTGTCTTCTTCTTCTTCTTCTTTCTCTTCTTATTCTTTCTTTCTCTCTACTTCTTCATCTTCTCCTTTCCCCTTCTTGTTCTTCTTCTACACATTTCTTCTTCCACTTCTACTTCATCTACTTCTTTCTTCTACTTCTTTTTTCTTCTTCCTCTCTCTTTTTCTTTTTCTTCTTCTTCTTTCTTCTTCTTCTTCTTCTTCTTCTTCTTCTTCTTCTTCTTCATTCTCCTTCTTTTTTCATCTTTATACTTCTTCTTTCTTCTTCTTCTTATTCTTCTTCTTTTTCTTTCACCTTTGTCTTCTTTCTTCTTCTTCCTCTTCTTTTTTCTTCTTCTTGTCCTTTTTTCTACTTCTTTCTTCTTGTTTTTTTCTTCTTCTTTTCCTTTTCTCTTTTCATCTTCATCTTCTTCTTTCTTTTTCTTTTTCTTCTTCTTTTACTTGTTTTTTCTTTCGTCTTATGTTTCTTCTTCTTTCTCGTTCTTTTACTTTCTTCTCATTATTTTATCTTTTTTTCTCTCCATCATCTTTCTTCTTCTTCTACTTGTTCTTTTTTTCTAATTTTTTATCTTCTTCTCCCATCTTCCTTCTTCTTTCATCTTCTTCTTTCTTCTACTTCTTCATTCTTCTTCTTCTTCTACTTTCTTCTTCTTCTTCTTCTTCTTCTTCGTCTTTCTTTTACTTCTTGTTTCTTCTTCTCCTTTCTTCTTCTTCTTCTTCTTCTTCCTTCATCGTCTTCTTCTTCTTCTTCCTCTTCTTACTTCTTCTTCTTCTTCTTCTTCTTCTTTCTTCTTGTTGTTTTTTCTTCTTCTTTTTTCTTCTTCTTTCTTCTTCTTCTTCTTTCTTCTTCTTCTTCTTTTCTCTTCTTCTTCTATCTTCTCCTTCTTCTTCTTCTCCTTCTTCTTCTTCTTCTTCTTCTTCTTCTTCTTCTTCTCTTCTTTTTCTTCTTCTTTCTTTTTCTTTCTTCTTCATTTACTACTACTTTTTCTTTTTTCTTCTTTGTTCTTCATTATATTACTCCTTATACTTCATCATCATCTTCTTCTTCTTCTTCTTCTTCTTTCTTCTTCTTCATGTTCTCCTTCATTTCCTTCTTCTTCTTCTTTCTTCTTCTTCTTCTTCTTTTTCTTTGTCTTCATTCTTCTTCTACTTCTTCTTTTTCGTCCTCTTCTTCTTTCTTCTTCTTCCTTCCTTCCTCTTCTTCTTTATTCTTCTTCTTTTTTCTTCTTCTTCCCTCTTCTTTCTTGTTCTTGTTCTTCTCCGTCTTTCTTTGTTCTTTATCTTCCTTCATTGTCTTCTTCTTCTTGTTCTTCTTTCTTCTTCTTCCTTCTTCTTCTTGGACTTCTTTTTTCTTCTTCTTCTTCTTCTTCATTCTTCTTCTTTTTCTTCTTCATTCTTCTTCTTCTTCTTCTTCTTTTGCTTCTTCTTTTTCTTCTTCCTCTTTCTTCTTCTTCTTTTTCTTTCTTCTTCTTCTTCTTCTTCTTCTTCTTTCTTTTCCTTCTTCTACTCCTTCTTTCTTCTTCTTCTTCTACTTCTTCTTCCCTCTTCTACTTCTTCTTTCTTCTTAATCTTCTTTCGTCTTCTTCTTGTTCCTCCTCTTTCTTCTTCTTCTTTCTTCTTTTTCTTCTTCTTTGTTCTCCTCTTTCTTCTTCTTCTTCTTTCTTCTTTTTCATCTTTCTTCCTCTTCTTTCTCTTCTTCATTCCTCTTGCACTTCTCCTTCTTCTTCTTCCTTTTTCTTCTTATTTCTTGTTCTTCTTTCTTCTTCTTCTTTCTTATTCATGTTCTTTCTTCTTCATTCTTCATCTTCTTCTTACTTCTTTTTCTCTATTCTTCTTCTTCTTTTACTCCATACTTCTTCTTCTTCTTCTTCTTCTTGCTTCTTTTTCTTCTTATTCTTCTTCTTTCTTCTTTTCTTCTTCTTCTTTTTCTTATGCTTTCTTCTTCTTCTTCTTCTTCTTCTTCTACACCTCTCTTCTTCTTCTCTTTTTTCCACTTCTTTCTTCGACTTCTTCTTTCTCTTCTTCTTTCTTATTCTTCTTCTTTCTACTTCTTCATTTTTTTCTTGGCCTTTTGTTGTTCTTCTTGGTGTTGTTCTTCTTCATTCTTCTTCTATTTCTTCATCTTTTTGTTTCTCCTTCTTTTTCTTCATCTTTTTGTTTCTTCTTCTTTCTCCTTCTTCTACTTCTTCTTCTTCTTTCTTTTTCTTTTTCTTTTTTCTTCTTCTTTCTCCTTCTTCTTTCTTCTTATCCTTCTTCTTCTTCTTTCTTCTTCCTCTTCTCCTTCTTCTTCTTCCTTCTTCTTCTTCTTCTTCCTTCTCCTTCTTCTTCGTTTTCTTTATTTTTCTTCTTCTTTCTTCTCCTTCTCTCTTCTTCTTCATCCTTCTTCTTCTTTCTTCATCTTCTTTCTTCTTTGTCTTCTACTTTCCTCTTAATCTTCATCATCTTTCTTCTTCTTATTCTCCTTTTTCTTTGTTTTTATTCTACTACTTTTTTCTTCTTCTTTCTTCTTCATTTTCTTCTTCTTCATCTTCTTCTTCTTCTTCTTCTTCTACTTCTTCTTCTTCTTCTTTCTTCTTCGTTTTTCTTCTTGTTTCTTTCTTCTTCTTCTTTCTTCCATTTCTTCTTCTTATTCTTCTTTATCTTCGTCTTTTTCTTTCATTTACTTCTTCTTCTTTATCTTCATCTTCTTCTTTCTTCTTCTTATTTCTTCTCCTCCTTCTTTCTTCTATTTCTTCTTCTTCTTCTTTTTTCTTCTCTTCTTCTTGTCTCATCTTCTTCTTTCTTTGTCTTTTTCTTTCTTCTACTTTCTTCCTATTCTTCTTCATCTCCTTTCTTATTCTTCTTCGTCTTCTTCTTCTTTCTTCTTCTTCTTCTTCTTCCTCTTCTTCTTCTTTTTCTTCTTCTTCTTTCTTTCCTCTTCGTCTTCGTTCTTCTTCTTCTTTCTTCCTCTTCTTCTTCTTCTTCTTTTTTCTTTTTTTTTTTCTTCTTGTTTCTTCTTTTCGTTCTTTCTTCTTCTTCTTTCTTCTTGTTCTTCTTTCTTCTTCTTTTTTGTTCTTTTTCTTTCTGTCTTCTTCTTTCTTCTTTCTTTTCTACTTGTTCTTCTTTCTCCTTCTTCTTCTTTTTCTTCATCTTCTTTTGTCTTCTTCTTCTTCTTCTTCTTCTTCTTGTTTCTTCTTCTTCTTTTCCTTGTTTTTTAAGCTTCTTATTCTTCTTCTTCTTCATCTTCTTTGTTCTTCTTTTTCTTCTTTCTTCTCCTCCTTCTACTCCTCCTTTCTTCTTCTTCTTCTTCTTCTTCTTCTTATTTCTTCTCCGTCTTTCTTTTTCTTCTTTCTTCTTCTTCGTCTTTCTTCTTCTTATTCTTTCTTCTTCCTTTTCGTCTTATTTTTCTTTCTTCTCCTTTCTCTTTGTTCTTCTTCTTCTACTCCTTCTACTTCTCCTTTTTTTCTTCTTCTCCATCTTCTTCTTCTTCTTTCTTCTTTTTCTTCTTCTTTTCATTCTTTCTTCTTTTCTTCTTCTTCTTCTTCTCCTTTTCTCTTCTTCTTCTTCTTCTTCTACGCCTTTCTTCTTCTTCTTCTACTTCTTCTTCTTTCTTCTACAACTTCTTTCTTCTACTTCTTTCTTCTTCTTCTTCTTTTTTCGACTTTATCATCTTTCTTCATCTTCCTTCTTTTTCTTCTTCTTTCTCCTTCTTCATCTTTCTTCTAATTCTTTCTTATTCTTCTTTCTTCTTCTTCTTTTTTCTTCTTCTTCTTTCTTCTTATTATTCTTTTTCTTCTTCTTCTTTCATCTTTGCCTTCTTCTTCTTCTTTCTTTTTCTTTTTCGTCTGCTTTTTCTTCTTTTTCTTCTTTCTTCTTCTTTTTCTTCTTTTTATTCTTCTTCTTTCTTCATATTCTTTTATCTTCTTTTTCTTTCTCCATCGACTTTCTTCTTTGTCTTAGTTCTTCTTCTTCTTCTTCTTTCATCTTCTTTCTTCTTCTTTTTCTTCTTCTTTCTTCTTCTTCTTCTTCTTCTTCTTCTTCTTCATCTTGTTCTTCTTCTCCTATTTTCTTCTTTTTCTTATTGTTTTTTATCTTCTTCTTTCTTCTTCTGCTTCTTTCTTCTATTTCTTCTTTCATCTTCTTTCTTTGTCTTTTTCTTTCTTCTTCTTCTACTTTTTCTTCTTCTTTTTCTTCTTCTTCTTCATCTTCTTCTTCTTTCTTTTTTCCTTCTTCTTCTTCTTGTTCTTCTTTCTTCTTTTCCTTCTTCATCTTTTGCTCCTTTCCTCTTCTTCTTCTTCTTCTACTTCTTCTTCTTCTCCTTCTTCTCCTTCTTCTCCTTCTTCTCTCTTCTTCTTCTTCTTCATCTTTCTTCTATTTTTCTTCCACTTCTTTCTTCTATTTTTCTTCCACTTCTTTCTTCTTCTTCTCCTTTCTTCTTCATCTTTCCTCTTCTTCTTTTTTCTTCTCCTTCCTTCTTCTTTCTTCTTCTTTTTTCGTGTTCTTCCTTCTTCTTCTTATTCTTCTATGTCTTTTTATTCTTCTTCTTTCTACTTCTTCTTCTTCCTTCTTCTTCGTTCTTCTCCTTCTTTGTTCTTCTTCTTTCTTCATTGTCTTCTTCTTGTTCTTCTTTCTTCTTCTACTACTTCTATTTCTTCTTCCTCTTCTTTTTTCTTCTTATTATTATTCTTCTTCTTCTACTTCTATTTCTTCTTCCTCTTCTTTTTTCTTCTTGTTCTTCTTCTTCTTCTTCCTTCGTATTCTTCTTCCTCGTCTTCTTTTTACTTCTTCTTCTTCTTCTTCTTCTTCTTCTTTCTTCTTTTTCTTCTTCTTTTTCTTCTTCTTCTTCCTCTTTCTTTCTTCTTCTTCTTCTTTCTTCTTTTCTTCATCTTTCTTTTCCTTCTACTTCTCCTTCTTCTTCTTTCTTCTTCTTCTTCTTCTCTTTTTCTGTCTTCCTCTTCTTTTTCTTCTTCTTTCTTCTTGTTGTTCTCCTTCTTCTTCTTGCTTCTTTTTCTTATTTCTGGTTCTTCTTTCTTCTTCTTCTTCTTCTTCGTTCTTCTTTATGTTCTTTCTTCTTCTTTCTTTGTCTACTTCTTTCTTCTACTTTTTTCTTGTTCTTCTTCTTCTTCTTTTTCTTCTTTCTTCTTCTTCTTCTTCTTCTTCTTCTTCTACTTTTCTTCTTCTTTCTTCTTTTTCTTCTTATTCTTCTTCTTTCTTCTTTTCTTCTTCTTCTTCTTGTCGTTTTCCTCTTCTTCTTCTTCTTCTTCTTCTTCTTCTATACCTCTCTTCTTCTTCTTCTTCTTTTCTACTTCTTTCTTCTACTTCTTTCTTCCTCTTTCTTCGTCTTTTTTCTTCTTCTTCATTTTTCTTCTTTCTCTTCTTCTTTTTCTTTCTTCTTTTTCTTTCTTCTTCTTTTTCTTGTTCTTCTTGCTCTTTTTTCTTATTCTTTCTTCTTCTTCTTTTTTGTTCTTCTATTTTGTTCTTCTTCTTCTACTTTTTTCTTCTTCTTTTTCTTCTTTTACTTCTTTTTCTTCTTCTTTTTTCTTCTTCTTTCTTCTTCTTTTTTTTCTTTCTTCTTCTTCTTTCTTCTTCTTCTTCTTCTTTCTTCTTTCTTCTTCTTCTTTCTTCTTCTTCTTCTATCTTCTCCTACTTCTTTTTCTTCTTCTTCTTCTTCTTCTTCTTCTTCTTCTTTCTTCTTCGACTTCTTCATCTTCTTCTTCTTTCTTCTATTTCTTCTTCCTCTTCCTCTTTCTTTTTCTTCTTATTCATTATCTTCTTCTTCTTGTATCTTTTGCTTCTTCTCCGTCTTTCTTCTATTTCTTCTTCTTATTTTTCTTCTTTCTTCTTCTTCTTCTCTCATCTGTTTCATTTTTCTTCTTTTTCTTTCTTCTTCTTCTTTCTTTCTCCTTCTTCTTTCTTCTTTTTCTTCTCCTACTTCTTCTTCTTCTTTCGTTTTCTTCTTCTTTATCTTTTTTTTCCTTCTCTCTTCTGCTTCTTCTCCTTCTTTCTTCTATTTCTTCTTCTTCTTCTTATTCTTCTTCTTTCTTTCTTCTTCTTCTTCTTCTTCTCTCATCTACTTTATTTTTCTTCTTTTTCTTTCTTCTTTTTCTTTCTTCCTCTTCTTCAGCTTCTTCTTCTCTTCTTCCTTTTCTCCTTCTTCTTCCATCTTTATCTTATTTCTTCTTCTTATTTTTTCTTCTTCTTTCTTCTATTTTTGCTTTCTTCTTCCAGTTCTTTCTTCGTCTTCTTTCTTTTTCTTTCTTCTTGTTCTTCATCTTCTCCTTTCTTCTTCTTCTTCTTCTTCTTCTTCTTTCTTCTTCTTCTTCTTCTTCTTCTTTCTTCTTCTTCTTCTTCTTCTTCTTCTTCTTTCTTTTTCTTCTTCTTCTTCTTCTTCTTCCTCTTCTTCTTCTTCTTCTTCTTCTTTCTTCTTCTTCTTTTTCTTCTTCTTCTTCTTCTTCTTCTTCTTCTTCTTCTTTCTTTCGTATTTGACTTCATTCTCCTTCTTCTTTCTTCTTCTCCTTCTTTTTCCTTATTGTTTCTTCTTTTCCTTCTTTCTTCTTTTTCTTTCTTCTTGTTCTTCTTTCTTCTTTTTTTTTCTTCTTCCTTCTTTCTTTTTCTTTATTATTCTTCTTTCTGTCTACTGCTGATTTCTTCTTTTTTTTTCTACTTATTCTTCTTTCTTCTTCTTCTTCTTCTTCTTCTTTTTCTTCTTCTTCTTCTATCTTCTTCTTCTTCTTCTTTCTTCTTCTTCCTCTTCTTCGTCTTTAATCATCTTCTTCTTCTTCTTCTTTTTCTTCTTTCTACTTCTTCTTTTTTCCTCTCCTCTCCTTCTTCTCCTTCTTTCTTCTTCTCCTTCTTCTTCTTCTTCTTTCTTCTTCTTCTTCTTCTTTCTCCTAATTTCTTCTTCTTATTTCCTCTTCCTCTTTCTTTTACTCATCTTTCTTCTTCTTCTTCTTTTCTTCTTCCTATTCTTTCTTCATCCTTCTTCTTCTTGTTCTTCTTTATTCTTCTTTCTCTTTGTTGTTCTTCTTCTTGTTTTTCTTCTATTTTCTTTTCCTTCTTTTTCTTCTTGTTCTTCTTATTCTTCTTCTTTTTTCTTCATTTTCTTTCATCTTCTTCTTTATTCTTCATCTTCTTTCATCTTCCTCTTCCATCTTTTTTTCTTTCCTTCTTCTTCTTCTTCTACCTCTTATTTCTTTTTGCTCTTCCCCTTCTTCTTCGTCCTTCTTCTTCTTCTTCTTTCTTCTTCTTCTTCTTCTTTCTTATTCCTCTTCTTTCTTCTTCTTCTTCTTCTTCTTCTTCTTCTTTCTTCTTCTTCTTCTTCTTCTTCTACTTCTTCTTCTTCCTTCTTCTTCCTTTTTCCTATTATTCTTCTTCTTCTCCTTCTTCTTATTTATTATTTTTCATCTTCTTCTTCCTATTCTTTGTTCTTTTCTTCTTCTTCTTCTTCTCCTTTCCTCTTCTTCTTCTCTCATGTTTTTCTTTCTTCTTCTTCTTCATTCTTTTTCCTCCTTCATCTTCTTTATCTTTCTTCTCCTTCTTCCACTTCTTCTTCTTCTTCTTCTTCTTCTTCTTCCTTTTCTATTTGTTTTTATTTTTCTTTCTTCTTCGTCTTCTTCTTCTTCACTTTTCCCTTTCTTCTTCTTCTTATACACTTTTCTTCTTCTTCTTCTCCTACTTTTCTAATTTCTTCTACTTCTTTCTTCTTCCTCTCTCTTCTTCTTCTTCTTGCACTTCTTCTAATTTCTTCTTCTTCTTCTAATTCTTCTTCTTCTTCTTCTTCTTCTTCTTTCTTCTTCTTTTACTTCTTTTATCATCTTCATCATCTTTCTTCTTCTTTTTTATTTTTCTTCTTCTATTTTCTTCTTCTTTCTTCTTCTTCTTCATCTTTCTTCTAATTCTTTCTTTTTGTTCTTCTTTCTTTTTTTTCTTTCTTCTTTTACTTTTTCTTCTTAATCTTTTTCTTTTTCTTCTTCTTCTTCTTCTTCCTTCTTTGTCTTCTTCTTCTTCTTTCTTTTTCGTTTTCATCTACTTTTTCTTCTTTTTTTCTTTCTTCTTCTTTTTCTTCTTCTTTCTTCTTCTTCTTTCTTCTTTTTCTTTTATCTTCTTTTTCTTTCTCCATTGTCTGTCTTTTTCTACTTTCTTCTTCTTCTTCGTCTTCTTCTTCTTCTTCTTCTTCTTTTTTCGTTTTCTTTCTTCTTCTTCTTTTTTCTTCTTCTTTTTCTTGTTTCTTCTTCTTCTTTTTCTTCTTCTTCACATTGTTCTTCTTCTCCTTCTTTCTTTTTCTTTTTCTTCTTCTTCTTCTTATTCTTCTTTTTTCTTCTTCTTTCTTCTATTTTTTTCTTTCTTCTTCCTATTCTTTCTTCTTCTTTCTTCGTCTTCTTATTTCTTCTTCTTTCTTCTTCTTCTTTTTGTTCGTCTTTTTCTTCTTCTTGTTCTTCTTTTTCCTCTTTTTTTCCCTTCTTCTTTTTCTAGTACTTCTTTCTTCTTTTCTTCTTCATCTTTTTCTCCATTCTTCTTCTTCTTCTTCTACTTCTTCTACTTCTTCTTCTTAATCTTCTTCTTCTTCTTATTCTCTCTTTTTCTTCTTCTTCTTCATCTTCTTCTTCTTCTTTTTCTTCTTCTTTGTTCTTTTTTTCTTCCACTTCTTTCTTCTTCTTCTCCTTTCTACTTCATCTATCTTCTTCTTCTTCTTTCTTCTTCTTCTTTTTTCATGTTCTTCTTTCTTCCTCTTCTTTCTTCTTCTTCTTCTTCTTCTTCTTCTTCTTCTTCTTTCTTCTTCTTCTTCTTCTTCTTCTTCTTTCTTCTTCTTCTTTCTTCCTCTTCTTCTTCTTTGTTCATCTTCTTCTTCTTCTTCTTCTTCTTCTTCTTCTTCTTCTTCTTTTTCTTCTTCTTCTTATTTCTTCTTCTTCTTCGCATTCTTTATTTTCCATCTTCTTCTCCTTCTTCTTTCGTTCTTCTTCTTCTACATCATCTTCTTCTTTCTTCTTCTTATTCTTCTTCTTCTTCTTTCTTCATCTTCTTTCATCTTCTTCTTTTTTCTTATACTTCTTTCTTCTTTTTGTCTCTTCTTCATCTAATTTCTTCTACGTCTTCTTCTTCTTCTTCTTCTTTCATCTTCCTCTTCCCCTTCTTCTTCTTCCTTCTTCTTCTTCACTTCTTTTTCTTCTTTGTTCTTCTTCTTCTTCTTTTTCTTTATTCTTCTTCCTCTTTCTTCTACTTCTCTCTTCTTCTTCATCTTTCTTCTTTCTTCTTCTTCTTCTTCTTCTTCTTCTACTTGTTCTCTTTCTTCTTTTTCCTTTTTCTCCTAGTTCTTTTTCTTCTTCTTCTTTCTTCTTCTTCTTCTTCTTCTTCATCTTGTTCTTCTTCTTCTTCTTTCTTCTTCATCTTCTTTCTTCTTCTTCTACATCTTCTTCTTACATCTTCCTTTTCCAATTCTTCTTCTTCCTTCTTCTGCTACTTCTTCTTTGTTCTTCTTCTTCTTCTTCTTTATTCTTCTTTTTCTTCTTTCCTCTTCTTCTCTCTTCTTCTTCATCCTTCTTCTTCTTTCCTCATCTTCTTTCTTCTTCTTTCTTCTTCTTCTTTCTTCTTCTTCTTCTTCTTCTTTCTTCTTCTTCTTCTTCTTCTTCTTTCTTATCATTCTTCTTTTCCTGTTTCTTTCATTTACTTTTTTTTCTTCTTCTTCTTTCTTCTTCTTCTTCTTTGTTATTCTACTTCCTCTTGTTCTTGTTTTTCCTTCTTCTTCTCCTTCTGCTTCTTCTCCTTCTTTTTCTTCATTTTCTCCCCCTTCTCCCTTCTCCTTCTTCTTCTTCTTCTTTCCTCAACTTCTTTCTTCTTCTTCTTCTTCTTTTATCTTCTTCTTCCTTCTTCTTTTATCTTCTTCTTCCTTCTTTCTTCTTCTTCTTTTTTCGTCTTCTTCTTTCTTCTTCTTCATTTTTCTTCTTCTTCTTCTTCTTTCTTCTTCTTCTTCTTTCTTATCCATCTTCTTTCTTCTTGTCCTTGTTCTTCTTCTTCTCCTTTCTTCTTCCTATTCTCCTTCTTCTTCTTCCTTCTTCTTTCTTCTTCTTCTTCTTCTTCTTCTTCTTCTTCTTCTTTATTCATCTTTTTCTCTCTTCATGTCCTTCTTCTCCTCCTTCTTCCTCTTCCTTTTCTCCTTCTTCTTCTACCTTCTTTTTCTTATTTCTTCTTCAAATTCTTCTTCTTTTCTTCTTCTTTCTTCTATTTCTTCTTCTTCCAATTCTTTCTTCTTCTTTCTTCGTTTTCTTCTTTCTTCTTCTTTCTTCTTCTTCTTCTTCTTCTTCTTCTCCTTCTTCTTCTTTCATCTTTTTTTTCTTTTTCTTCTTCTTCTCTCTTCTTTTCTTCTTCATCTTCTCCTCCTTTCCTCTTCTTCTTCTTCTTCTTCTTCTTCTTCTTTCTCTTCTTCTTCTTTCTTTCTTCTTCTTCTACTACTTCCCACTTTTTCTTCTTCTTCTATGCCTTCCTCTTTCTTTTTCTTCATCTAATTCTACTTCTTCTTTCTTCTTCTTCTTCTTCTTCTTCTTCTTCTTCTTCTTCTTCTTCTTCTTCTTTCTTCTTTTCTTCTTTCTTCTACGTCTTTCTTGTTGTTCTTCTTCTTTTGCTTCTTCCTCCTTCTTTCTTGTTCTTTTTTGTTCATCTTTCTTTCTTCTTCTTCTTTCTCCTTTCCTTCTTCTTCATGTTCTTCTCTCTTTTTCTTCTTCTTTTTCTTCTTCTTTTTCTTCTTGTTTCTTCTTCTTCTTCTTGTTCTTCTTTCTCCTTCTTATTCTTTCTTCTCATTCTTCTACTCTTTCTTCCTTCTTATTCTTCTTCTTTTTCTTCTTTCTTCTTGTTCTTTTTCTTCATTCTTCTTCATCTTCCTTCATCTTCTTCTTTTTTCTTCTTCTTCATTCTTCTTCTTCTTTCTTCATCTTATTCTTGTTCTTCTTTTTCTCTTCCTCTTCTCCTTCTTCTTCTTCCTTCTTCTTATTTCTTCTTCTTATTTTTTGTTCGTCTTTCTTTTTCATCTTCTTTCTTCTTCTTCTTCTGTTCTCTTCTAATTCTTTCTTCTTCCTTCATTGTCTTCATCTTCTTTCTTCTTTCACTTTGTTCTTCTTCTTCTCCTCCTTTCTTGTTGTTGTTCTTCTTCTTCTTCTTCTTCTTCTCCTTGTTCATCTTCTTCTAATCTTCTTTCTACTTTTTTCTTTTTTTTTTATTCCACTTCTTTCTTCTTTTCTTCTTCTACTACTTCTCCTTTCCTATTCTTCTTCTTGTCCTTCTTCTTTCTCCTTCATCTTTCTTCTTCTTCTACTTCTTTTTTCTTTTTCTTCTTTTTCTTTCTTCTTTTTTTTTGTATCTTCTTCTCACTTCTTCTTCCTTCTTCTTTTATCTTCTTCTTTCTTTTACTTCTTTCTTCTTCTTTCTTCTTTTTCTTCTTCTTTTTCTTCATCTTTCTTCTACTTCTTGTCTCTTCTTCTTCTTCCTTCTTCTTTCTTCTTTTTTCTTCTTCTTCTTCTTCTTTGATTTTCTTTTTCTTCTTCTTTCTTCTTCTTCTTTTTTCTTCTTCTTCCTTCTTTCTTCTTCTTCGTTCTTCTCCTTCTTTCTTTGTTTTTCTTCTTTCTCCATTGCCCTCTATTCTTGTTCTTCTTTCATCTTCTTATACTTCTATTTCTTCTACTTCTTTTTTCTTTTTCTTCTTCTTCTTCTTATTTTTCTCCTTCTTCTTCTTCATCTTCATCTACTTTCTTTATCTTCTTCTTTCTCGTTCTTGTTCTACTTCCTCTTTCTCTTCTTCTTCTTCTTCTTTTCTTCTTTTTCTTTTTTCTTTTCCTTCTCCTTCTTCTTTCTTCTTCTTCTTCTTCTACTTCATCTTCTTCCTTCTTCTACTTCTTCTTTCTTCTTAATCTTCTTTCATCTTCTTCTTTGTTCTTTCTCTTTCTTCTTCTTCTTCTTTCTTCTTTTCTTCTTGTTTCTTCTTACTCTTCTCCTTCTTCTTCCTTCTTCTTATTTCCTATTCTTCTTTCTTCTTCTTCTTGCTTCTTCATGTTCTTTCTTCTTCTTTCTTTGCCTACTTCTTTCTTCTACTTTCTTCTTGTTCTTGTTCTTCTTCTTTTTCTCCATTCTTCTTCTTCTTCTTCTTTCTTCTTTTCTTCTTCTTCTTCTTCTTATCCTTTCCTCTTCTTCTTCTTCTTCTTTTACACCTCCTCCTTCTTTTCTACTTCTTTCTTCTACTTCTTTTTTCTTTATCTTTCTTCTTTTTCTATTTTCTTCTACATTTTTATTCTTGTTCATTTGTTTTTCTTCTTGGTGTTGATCTTCTTCATTCTTCTTCTTTTTCTTCTTCTTTTTCTTTCTTCTTTTTCTTCTTGTTGTTGTTCTTCTTCTTTCTCCATCTCCTTCTTTCTCCTTCTTCTTTTTCTTCTTCTTTCTTTAACTTCTTTCTTTTTCTTTTTCTTTTCTCTACTTCTTTCTACATCTTCTTTCTTCTTATTTTTCTTCTTCTTCTATCTTCTTCCTCTTCTCCTTCTTCTTCGTTTTCTTCTTCTTCTTCTTTTTCTTCTTTTTCATTACTCTTGATCTTCTTTCTTCCCCTTCTCTCTTCTTCTTCATCCTTCTTCTTTCTTCTCCATCTTCTCCTTTCTTCTTCTTCTTCTTCTTCTTCATCATCTTTCTTCTTCTAATTTTTCTTCTTCTTTTTATTCTACTACTTCTTTCTTCTTCTTCTTTTTTGTTCTTCTTCTTCTTCTTCTTCTTCTTCTTTCTTATTGTTCTTCTTCTTCTTCTTCCTCTTTGTTCTTCTTCTTCTTTTTTCTTCTTTCTTCTTCTTATTCATTCTTCTTCTTCTTCCTTCTTCATTCTTCTTCTTCTTCTTCCTCTTTGTTCTTCTTCTTCTTTTTTCTTCTTTCTTCTTCTTATTCATTCTTCTTTTTCTTCCTTCTTCTTTCTTCTTCTTCTTCTATCTTCTTCTTCTTCTTCTTCTTCTTCTTCTTCTTCTTTCTTCTTCTTTCTTCTTCTACTTTTTCTTCTTCTTCTTTTTTCTTCTTCTTATTTTTTTCTTCCTCTTTCTTCTATTTCTTCTTCTTCTTTTTTTTATCTTCTTCTTTCTTCTTCTTCTCCTTCTTCCTTCTATTTCTTGCTCTTCTTCTTCTTTCTTCTTCTTCTTCTTCTTCTTCTTCTTCTTCATCTCTCATCTTCTTCTTTTTCCTTCTTTTTCTTTCTTCACTTTTCTCCTTCTTCTTCTTCTTCACGTTCTTCTTCTTCTTCCTTTTCTCCTTCTTCTTCCTTCTTTACCTTATTTCTTCTTCTTTCTCTTATTTCTTCTTTCTTTTTCCAGTTCTTTGTTCTTCTTTCTTCGTCTTCTTCTTTCTTCTTGTTCTTCTTCATCTTCTTTCTTCTTCTTCTTCTTCTTCACCTTCTTCTTCTTCTTCTTCTTCGTCTTCTTCTTTCTTCTTTTCCTTCTACTTCTTCTTCTTCTTCTTCTTCTTTTCTCTTTCATCCTGTCCTCCTTTCTTCTTCTTCTTCTTCTTCTACTTCTTCTCCTTTCTTCCTTTTCTTCTTCTCCTTCATTCTTCTTTTCTTCTTCTTCTTCTTCTTCTTTCATCTTCTTTCTTCTTCTTTCTTCTTCTTCTTCTTTCTTCTTGCTCTTCTTTCTTCTTTCTTTTACTTCTTCCAAATTTTTTTTATTTCTTCTTCCACTTTCTTTTTTTTAATTCTTTCTTCTTCTTCTACTTATTTTTTCTTCTTATTTTTGTTCTTCTTTTTCTACTTCTACTTTTTCTTCTTCTTCTTCTTCTTCTTCTTCTTCTTCTTCTTCTCCTTTCTTTATCTTCTTTTTCATCTTCTTGTTCTTCATCTTTTACTTCTTCTTCTTCTTCTACTTCTTCTTTCTTTCTTCATTCTCCTTTTACTTATTCTACTTTTTCTTCTTCTTCTTATTCTTCTTTTTCTTCTTCTTTGTTTTATTTCTTGTTTCTTCTTCTACTTTCTTCTTCTTTTTTCTTCTTCTTTGTTGTTGTTCTTCTTCTTATTCTTCTTCTTCTTTTGTTTTTCTCTTCTTCTTTCTCTACTTCTTTCTTCTTCTTCTTCTTCGTCGTCTTCTTCTTTCTTCTTCTTCTTCTTTCTTCTTCTTCTTTCTCCTTCTTTCTTAGACATCTTTCTTTTTCTTCTTCTTTCTTCTTCTTCTTTCCTCTTATTCTCTACACTTCTACTTTTTTCTTCTTTCTTCTTCTTTTTTCTCATTTTTTTTCTTCATCTTCTATTTCTTCTTATTTTTTTCATCTTCTTTCTTCTTCTTCTTCCTTCTTCTTCTTCTTCTTTCTTTTTTTTCTTCTACCTATTTCTTCTTCTTCTTCTTTCTTTTTTTTTTCATTCTCTTACCTCTTTTTGTACTTCTTTTTTCTTCTTCATTTTCTTCTTCTTCATCTTGTTCTTCTTCTTCTTCTTTCTTTTTCTTCTTCTTCTTCATCTTGTTCTTCTTCTTCTGCTTTCTTTTTCTTCTTCTTCTTCTTCTTTCTTCTTCTTCTTCTTCTTCTTTCTTCATCTTTTTCTTTCATATTCTTCTTCATCTTCTTCATCTTCTTCTACTTCTTCTTCATCTTTCGTTTTCTCCTTCTTCTACTTCTTCTTCTTGTTTCTTCTTCATCTTTCTTCCTCTTCTTCTTTCTTCTTCTTCCTTTTTCTTTTTCTTCTTTGTTCTTCTTCTACTTCTTCTTCTCTTTTTGTGTTGTTCTTCTCCTTGCTCTTCTTCTTTCTTCTTCTTATTCTTCTTCTTCTTCTTCTTCTTCTTTCTTCTTCTTCTTCTTCTTCTTCTTCTTCTTCTTCTTCTTCTTCTTCTTCTTCTTCTTTCTCCTTCTTCCACTTTCTTCTCCTTCTTTCATCTTCTTCTTTATTCTTCTTCTTTCCTCTTCATGTTTCATCTCCTTCTTCTTCTTCTTCTTCTTCGCCTTCTGCTTTTACTTCTTCTTCATCTTTCTTCTTTTTCTTCATCTTCGTTCTTCTTCTTCTTTTTTCTTCTTCATTCTTCTTTGTTCTTCTTGTTCTTCTTTTTCTTCTTCTTCTTCTTCTTCTTCTTCTTGTTCCTTCTTCTTCTTTCTTCATTTTTGCATTTCTTCTTCTCCTTCCTTCTTCTTTCTTCATCTTCTTCTTCTCCTTCTTCTTCTTCTTCTTCTCCTTCTTCTTCTTCTTCTTCTTCTTCTTCTTCTTTCTTCTTCTTCTTCTTCTTCTTCTTCTTCATCTCTCATCTTCTTCTTTTTCCTTCTTTTTCTTTCTTCTTCTTTTTACTCTTTCATGTTCTTCTTCTTCTTCCTTTTCTCCTTCTTCTTCTTCCTTCTTTACCTTATTTTTTCTTCTTATTTCTTCTTCTTCTTTCTTCTTCTTCTTTGTCTTATTTCTTCTTTCTTTTTCCAGATCATTGTTTTTCTTTCTTTTTCCAGTTCTTTGTTCTTGTTTCTTCGTCTTCTTCTTTCTTCTTCTTTCTTCTTCATCTTCTTCCTTCTTCTTCTTCTTCTTCACCTTCTTCTTCTTCTTCTTCTTCTTCTTCTTCTTCTTCTTCTTTCTTCTTTTCCTTCTACTTCTTCTTCTTCTTCTTCTTCTTCTTTTCTCTTTCATCCTCCTCTTTTCTTCTTCTTCTTTCTTCCTTTTCTTCTTCTCCTTTCTTTCTTTTCTTCTTCTTCTTCTTCTTCTTCTTCTTCTTTCATTTTCTTTCTTCTTATTTCTTCTTCTTCTTTCTTCTTACTTTTCTTTCTTCTTTCTTCTACTTCTTCCAAATTTTTTTAATTTCTTCTTCCACTTTCTTTTTTTAATTCTTTCTTCTTCTTCCACTTATTTATTCTTCTTGTTTTTTTTCTTCTTTTTCTTCTTCTTCTTCTTCTTCTTTCTTCTTCTTCTTTTTTCTTTCTTCATTCTCCTTTTTCTTGTTCTACTTCTTTCTTCTTCTTCTTCTTCTTCTTTTTCTTCTTCTTCTTTGTTATTCTTCTTGTTTCTTCTTCTATTTCTTCTTTTTTCTTCTTCTTTGTTCTTCTTCTTCTTTTTATTCTTCTTCTTCTTCTTCTGCTTTTCTCTTCTTCTTGCTCTTCTTCTTCTTTCTTCTTCTTCTTCTTCTTCGTAGTCTTCTTCTTTCTTCTTCTTCTTCTTCTTTCTTCTTCTTCTTTCTCCTTCTTCCTTCGACATCTTTCTTGTTCTTCTTCTTTCTTCTTCTTCTTTCTTCTTCTTCTTTCTCCTTCTTCCTTCGACATCTTTCTTGTTCTTCTTCTTTCTTCTTCTTCTTTCCTCTTGTTCTCTACTCTTCAACTTTTTTGTTCCTTCTTCTAGTTCTTTCTTCTTGTTTTTCTCATTTTTTTGTTCGTCTTCAATTTCTTCTTCTTTTTTCATCATCTTCTTTCTTCTTCTTTCTTCTTCTTCTTCTTCTTTCTTTTTTTTCTTCTACCTCTTTCTTCTTCTTCTTCTTTCTTTTCTCTTCTTCAATTTCTTCTTCTTCATCATATTCTTCTTCTTCTTCTTTCTTTTTCTTTTTCTTCTTCTTCATCTTCTTCTTCTTATTATTCTTCTTTCTTCATCTTTTTCTTTCATCTTCTTCTTCATCCTTTTCTACTTCTTCTTCATCCTTCCTTTTCTCCTTCTTCTACTTCTTCTTCTTTCTCTCACTTCTTATTTCTTCTTCTTCTTTCTTCCTCTTCTTCTTTCTTCTTCTTCCTTTTTCTTTTTCTTCTTTGTTCTTCTTCTACTTCTCCTTTTGTGGTCTTCTTCTCTTTGCTCTTCTTCTTTTTTCTTCTTCTTCTTCTTCTTCTTCTTCTTCTTCTTTCTTCTTCTTCTTCTTTTTCTTCTTCTTCTTCTTTCTCCTTCTTCCACTTTCTTCTCCTTATTTCTTCTTATTCTTCATTCTTCTTCTTTCCTCTTCATGTTTCATCTCCTTCTTCTTCTTCTTCTTCTACTTCGCCTTCTGCTTCTACTTCATCATTTCTTCTTTTTCTTCTTCTTCGTTCTTCTTCTTTTTTCTTCATCTTTCTTCTTTGGTCTTCTTGTTCTTCTTTTTCTTCCTTCTTCTTTCTTCATTTTTGTTTTCTTCTTCTTTCTTCTTCTTCTTCTTCTTCTTCTTCTTCTTCCTTCTTTCTTCTTTCTTCATTTTTGTATTTCTTCTTCTCCTTCCTTCTTCTTCTTTCTTCTTCTTCATCATCATCATCTTCTTCTTATTCTTCTTCTTTTTTTCCTTAATCTTATTTTCCTTCTTCTTCTTTCCTTTTCTTCTTTCTTCTTCTGCTTTCTTCGTCTTCTTCATTGTTCTTCTTCTTTCTTCTTCTTCTTTCTTCTTCCCCTTCCTTCTTCATCTTTCTTCTTCGTCTTCTTCTTTCTTCTTCTTCTACTACTTTTTCTTTCTTCTTCTTCCTCTTTCTTCTTCTTCTTTCTTCTTCTTCTTCACTCTTCTTGTTTCTTCTTCTTCTTTCCTCTACTTCTTTCTTCTTCATTTTCTTCTTTTTGTTCTTCTTTTTTCTTCGTCATTCTTCTACTTCATTCTTCATCTTCTTCTTCTACTACTTCTTTTTCTTCTTCTTCTTCTTCTTCTTCTTTCTTCATCTTCTTCTTTTTTCTTCTTTTCATCTTCTTCTTCTTTCTTCTTCTTCTTCTTTCTTCTTCTACTCTCTTCTTCTTCTTCTTTCTTCTTTCTTTTTATTCTTTCTTCTTCATCTTCTACTTCCTTCTTCTTTTTTCTTTTTCTTCCTTCTTCTTCTTCTTCTTCTTTCTCCTTTCTTCTTCTTCTTCTTCTTCTTCTTCCTGTTCTTTCTTGTTTCTTTTACTTCCTTATTTTTTTCTTTCTTCTTCCACTTTCTTTTTTTAATTCTTTCTTCTTCTTCTACTTATGCTTCCTTCTTATTTTTCTTCTTCTTCTTTATCTTCTTCTTCTATCTTCTTCTTCTTCTTCTTCTTCTTCTTCTTCTTTCCTCATCTTCTTTTTTCATCTTCTTCTCCTTCATCTTTTACTTCTTCTTCATCTTTTTTTCTTCTTTCTTCTTCTTCTTATTCATCATCACCATCTTCTTCCTCTACTTCTTCTTCTTCTTCTTCTTCTTCTTCTTCTTCTTCTACTTCTACTTCTTATTTTTGTCCTCGTTCTTCTTTCTTTTTTTTTCTTTTTCTTTATTCTTCTTCTTCTTTTTTCTTCTTCTTCTTCTATTTCTTCTTCTTCGTCTTTCTTCTTCTTCTTCTTCTTCTTCTTCTTCTTCTCCTTCTTCTTCTTCTACTTCTTTCTTCTTCTTTATTCTTCTTTTTCTTCTTTCGTCTTGTTCTTTCTTTTACTTCTTTTTCTTCATCTTTTTTCATCTTCTTCTTCTTCATCTTCCTCTTAATTCTTCTTATTCTTCTTCTTTCTTGTTCTTCTTCTTCTTTATCATCATCTTCTTTTTTTTATTTTTCTTCTTCTTCTCCTTCTTTCTTCTTTTTCTTCTTCTTCATTGTTATTCTCTTTCCTCTTCTTCTCCTTCTTCTTCTGCTTCTTCCCTTTCTTCAACTTTCCTCTTCTTCTTCTCCTTCTTCTTTCTTTCTTTAATTCTTCTTCTTCTTCTTCTTCTTCTTCTTATTTCTCAATTTTCTTCTTCTTCTCCCTCGTCTTCTTCTTCAACTTTCTTTTTTCTTCTTTCTTCTTCATCTTTCTTCTTCAAATTCTTTCTTCTTCATGTTTCTTCTTCTTTATTTTTGTTCTTCTTTTTGTTCTTCTTCTTTTTCTTCTTCTTCTTCTTCTTCTTTTTCTTATTCCATCAGCTTTTTCTTCTTTTTCTTTCTTCTTGTTCTTCATTCTTTTTCCTCCATCTTCTTTATCTTTCTTCTCCTTCTTCCACTTCTTCTTCTTCTTCTTCTTTTTCTTCCTTTTCTACTTGTTCTTATTTTTCTTTCTTCTTCTTCTTCTTCTTCATCTTTCATCTTCTTCTTCTTCGTCTTTCTTCTTCTTCTTCTTCTTCTTCTTCTTTATTCTTCTTCTTCTTTCTTCTTCTTTTCTTCTTCTTCTTCTTCTTCTTCTTCTTCTTTCTTCTTCTTCTTTCTTCTTTTTTTTCTTCTTCTTCTTTCTTCTTTTCTTTCTTCTTCTTCTTCCATCTTCTTCTCTCTTCATCATCTTCTTCTTTTTATTCATTCTTCTTCTTCATCATCATTATCTTCTTCTTCTTCTTCCTCCTCCTTTCATCTTTTTCTTTCTTCTTTTTTCTTTTTTCTTTTTTCTTTTTTCATCTTTCTCTTCGTCTTCTTCTTTCTTATTCTTTTTTCTTCTTCTTTTTTCTTCATTTTCTTTTCCTCTTCTTCTTCTTCTTCTCCTTCTTTATTCTTCTTCTTCCTTCTCCTTCTTTCTTCTTTTTTTTCTTTCTTCTTCTTCATTCCTTTTCTTTTTCTATATTTTCTTTTTCTTCTTCTACTTTTTCTTCTTCTTTCTACCTCTTCTCCTTTCTTCTTCTTCTTTTTTCTTCTTCTTCCTTCTTCGTCGTCTTTCTTCTTCTTCTTCTTTCTTCTTCTTTCTCCTTCCTCTTTCTTCTTCTTCTTTCTTTTGCTTTCATCATCATTTTATTCTTCTTATTTCTTCTTCTTCTTCTTATTCTTCTTCTTTCTTCTTGTTTTCCCTCTTCTTTCTTCTAAATCTTTTTTCTTCTTTCTCTTTCTTCTTCTTCTATCTTTTTCTTTTCCTTTCTCCTTCTATCTTTTTTCTTTTCTCCACTTATTCTTTCTACTTTTTCTTCTTCTTTCTTCTTCTTCTTCCATCTTCATCTTTCCCTTCCTCTCTTTTTCTTCTTCTTCTTCTTCTTTCCTCTCCTTCCTTTTCTTGTTCTTCTCCTTCTTCTTCATCTTTCTTTTTCTTCTTCTTTCATCTTCTTCTTTCTTCTTTTTCTTTCTTCTTTTGCTTCTTTTTTCTTCTTCTTCTTCTTCTTCTTCTTCTTCTTTTTCTTCCTCATCTTTCTTTTTCTTCTTCTTCCTCTTCTTCTTCCACTTCTTCTCCTTTTTCTTCTTGTAATTCTTCTTTCTTCTTCTTCTTCTTCTTCTTCTTCTTCTTCTTCTTCTTCTTCTTCTTCTTTCGTCTTGTTCTTTCTTCTTCTTTTTCTTTCTTCTTTTGCTTCATTTTCTTCTTCTTCTTCTTTCTTCTTCTTCTTTCTTCTTCTTATTCTACTTCTTTCTTGTTTTTCTTCTTCTTCATCATCTTCTTCTTCTTTTTCTAGTTCTTCTTCTTCTTCTATCTTCTTTTTTTTCTTCTTTATTCTCCTCATTCCAATTCTTCCTCTTCTTCTTCTTCTTCCTTTTTCATTATTCCTCTTCTTCTACTTCTTCTTCAACTTTCTTCTTTCTTCTTCTTCTCTCTTCTTCTTCTTCTTCTTCTTCTTCTTCTACTTCTTCTTTTTCTTCTTCTTCTTCTTCTTTTCTTCTCTTTCTCTTCTACTTTTTTCTTATTTTTTTCTTGTTTATCTTCTTCTTCTTTCTTCTTCTTTTTCTTTCTTTTTTTTTCTTTCTTCTTCTTCTTATTCTTTCTTCTTCTTCATCTTATTTTTCTTCTTTTTTGCTCTTCTTCAGTTTCTTCTTTCTTTTTTTTCTTACTCCTTTTCTTTCTTCTTCGTTTTCTTTTTTCTTCTTTTTCCTTCTTCTTCCTCTTTCTTATTCTTCTTTCTTCTTCATTTTTTTTCATCATCATCATCTTCTTCTTCTTCTTCTTTTTATTCTTCTCCTTGTTCTTTATTGCTCTTCTTCTCCCTTCTTCTTTCTTCTTTTTCTTCTTCCATCTACTTTCTTTCGTTTCTTTCTTTTACTTACATCTTCTTCTTCTCCTCCTTTTTCTTCTTTCTTCCTCTTCTTCTTTCTTCTTCTTTTTCCTTCTTCTTTGTTCTTCTTCTTTCCTATTTTTCTTCTTTCTTCTTCCTCTTCTTTCTTCTTCTTTCAACATCATTTTCTTCTTCTTCTTTGTACTTCTTCTTCTTTCCTATTTTTCTTCTTTCTTCTTCCTCTTCTTTCTTCTTCTTTCAACATCATTTTCTTCTTCTTTGTACTTCTTCTTCTTCTTCTATCTTCTTCTTCTCCTTTTCTTCTTCTTTCTTCAACTTCTTTTTTCTTCTTCCTCTTTCTTCTTCTTCTTTCTTGTTCTTTTCTTTTCTTTCTTCTTCTTTCTTTCTTCTTTTATCATTTTCTTCTTTCTTCTTCTTCTTCTTTCTTCTTATTTTTCCTTCTCCTTCCTTCTTTGTTCTTCTTCTTCTTCTTCTTCTTCTTCTTCTTCTTTGTTCTACTTCTTCTTCTTCTTCTTGTTCTTCTCCTTCTTCTTCTTCCTCTTTCCTTTTCTTCTTCTTTCTTCTTCTTCATTCTTCTTCTTCTTCTTTGTTGTTGTTGTTCTTCTTCTTCTCCTTCTTCTTCTTTTTCTCCTTTCTCTTCTACTACTTTCTTCTTCTTCTTTTGTTTTTTTCTTCATCTTTTTTCTTCTTCTTCTTCTTCTTCTTCTTCTTCTTCTTCTTCTTCTTCTTTCTTCTTCTTATTTTTCTTCTTCTTGTTGTTCTTCTTCTTCTTCGTCTTCTTCTTTATCTTGATCTTGTTCTTCTTCTTCTTAATTATTCTTCATCTTATTCTTCTCTTTCCTCTTCTTCTTCTTCTACTTCTTTTTATTCCTTTTCTTCATCTTTTCTATTATTTCTCTTCTTCTTCATCTTTCTTCTTTCTTCTTCTCCTATCTTCTTCTTCTACTTTTCTTTCTTCATTTTCTTTTTCTTCTTCTTTTTCGTATTTTTCTTCTTTTTCTTCTTCTTCTTCTTTCTTCTTCTTTTTCTTTTTTCTTCTTTTTCCTTCTTCTATCTTAATCTTATTTTTCTTTCTTTTATTCTTCATCATCATCATCATCTTCTTTTCCTTCTCCTTCTTCTTTAGTATTCTTCTTCTTCCTTCTCCTTCTTCTTCTTTTTCTTTTTCTTCCTTCCTCTTCTTCTTTCTTCTTCTTTTTCCTTCTTCCTTTGCCTTCTTCTTCCTTATTCTTCTTCTTTCTTCTTCTTTTCTTTCTTCTTCCTAGTCATTCTTCTTCTTTCTTTTTCTTGCATCTTCATTTTTTTCTTCTTTCTTCATCTTCTTGTTGTTCTTCTTCTTCATCTTTTTCTTCTGCTCCTTCTTCTCCTTTCTTCTACTTCCTTTTTCTTGTTCCTCTTCCTTCCTCTTCTTCCTTCTTTATTTATTTATTTATTTCTTTCTTCTTCTTCTTCTTCTTCTTCTTCTTCTTCTTCTTCTTTCTTTTTCTTCTTCTTTCTTCCACGTTTTCTTCTTCTTCTTGTTCTTCTTCATCATCTTCTTTTTCTTCTTCTTTGTCTTTCTTCTTCTTCTTCTTCTTCTTTTTCTTCTCCTTTTTCTTTTTCTACTTCTTCTTTCTTCTTCTACTTCGTTCATTTTTTCCTTTCTTTTTCTTCTTCTTTCTTCTTCTTCTTCTTTCTTTCTTTTTCTTATTCTTCTTCTTTCTTGTTGTTCTTCTTCTTCATCATCTTCTTCCTCTTTTTCTTGTTCTTGTTCTTCTTCTTCTTTCTTCTTCTTCTTCTTCTTCCTTATTCTTATATTTCCTCTTCTTCTACTATTTCTTCTTCTTTCTTTTCTTCAACTTTTCTCTTCTTTTTCTACTTCTTCATCTTTCTTTTTTCTTCTTCTTGATCTTCTTCTTCTTCTTCCTTATTCTTCTATTTCCTCTTCTTCTACTATTTCTTCTTCTTTCTTTTCTTCAACTTTTCTCTTCTTTTTCTACTTCTTCATCTTTCTTTCTTCTTCTTCTTGATCTTCTTCTTCTTCTTCTTCTTTTCTTCTTCTTCTTCTTCTTCTTCTTCTTTCTTCATTTTCTTCTTCTTCTTCTTCTCCCTCGTTGCCTTAGTCTTCTTCTTCTTCTTCTTCTTCTTCTACTTTCCACTTCTTCTTCTTGTTCTTTTTCTTTTTCTTCTTCTTCTTCTTCTTCTTCTTCTTTTATTCTTCTATTTCTTCTTCTTTCTTTCTTATTCTTCTTCTTTCTTTCTTCTTCTTCTTCTTCTTCTTTGTTCTTCCTATTCTTTCTTCCACTTCTTCTTTTTTCTTTTTCTTCTTTCTTCTTCTTTTTCTTATTCTTTCTTCTTCTTCTTCATTCTAATTTTTCTTCTTTCTTCTTTTTCTTATTCTTTTTCTCTCTTCTTTTTCTTTTTTGTTCTTTTTCCTTCTTCTTCTTTCTTATTCTTCTTTCTTCTTCCTCTTTTTCTTCTTCTTCTTCTTCTTCTTCTTCTTCTTCTTCTTTATTCTTCTCCTTCCTTCTACTTTTTTGTTTTTCTTCTTTCTTCTTCTTCTTCTTTATTTTTCTTCTACTTCTTCTTTCTTCTTCTTCCTTCTGCTTCTTCTTTCTTCTTCCTCCTCTTTCTCCTTCTTTCTTCTTCTTTCATCTCCATTTTCTGCTTCTCTTCCTCTTCTTCTTCTTTTTCTTCTTCTTTCTTCTTCTTCTTGTTCTTCTTCTTGTTCTTCTTGTTCTTTCTTTTTCTTCTTCTTCTTCTTCTTTTTCTTCTTCTTTCGTCTACTTTTTTTTTCTTCCCCTTTCTTCTTCTTCTTCGTTGTTCTTCTTCTTTCTTCTTCTTCTTCTTTTTCTTCAATTTTTTCTTTTCGTCTTTCTTCCTCTTCTTCCTTCTACTACTTATTTCTTTCTTTTTATTCTTCTTCTCTTTCTTCTTATTCTTCTTCTCATTCTTCTTCTTCTTTCTTTTTCTTCTACTTTCTTCTTCTTCTTCTTTCTTCTTCTATTTCTTCCTCTTCTTCTTCTTATTATTATTCTTCCACTTCTTCCATTCCTTCTTCTTCTTCCTCTTTTTCTTTTTCATCTTCTTCTACTTCTTTTTCTTAGTCTTCTTCTTTTTCGTCTTCTTGTTCTTCTTCTTCTTCTTCTTCTACTTCCTCCTCATCTTTCCACCTTTTTCTTCTTTCTTCTCCTTTCTTCTTTTTTCTTCATATTTCTTCTTCTTTCTTCTTTCATTTTTTTCTATCTTTTCCTTCATCTTCTTCTTCTTCTTTCTTCATTTTGTTTTCTTTCTTCTTTCTCTTCATCTTCTTCTTCTTCTTCTGCTTCTTTCTTTTTTTCTTTCTTATTTTTCTTCCACTTCCTCTTCTTCTTCTTCTTCTTTCTTCTTCTTCTTCTCCTTATTCTTCTTCTTCTATCTTCTTCTTCTTCATTTTTCTTCTTCTCTGTTTATTATCATCTTTCTTCTTTTCCTTCTTCTTATTCATCTTCTTTCTTCTTTGTTCTTGTTTTTCTTCCTTCTTCTTTTGCTTCTTCTTATTCTTATTTATTCTTCCCCTACTTCTTTCTTCTTCTTCTTCTTTCCTCCTCTTCTTTCTTCTTCTTCTTCTTTCTTCTTCTATTTCTTTTTCTTCTTCTTCTTCTTCTTCTTCTTCTCCTTTTTCTTTCTTCTTCCTCTTCTTCTACTTCTTCTCTCTCTTCTTTTTTCTTTTTCTACTAGTTCTTCTTCTTCTTTCTTCTTCATCTTCTTCTTCTTCTTCTTCATCTTACTTCTTTTTCTTCTTCTTATTCTTGTTCTTCATCTTCTTTCTTCTTCTTCTTCTTTTTCTTCTTCTTCTCCTTCCTACTTCTTCCTCTTTCTTCTTCTTCTTTCTTGTTCTTCGTCTTTCTTTCTTCTTCTTCTTTCTTCTTCATTTTCTTCTATTTTTTTAATCTTCGTCTTCATTCTTAGTCTTCTTCTCTTTTTTCATGTTTTTTCCTCTTCTTCTGTCTTCTTCTTCTTTTACTTTTCTTTCTTCTTCTTCCACTTTCTTCTACTTCTTTCTTCTTCTTCTTCCCTCTTTTTTCTACTTCTTTCTTCTTCTTCATCTTTTTCTACTTTTAGTTCTTCCTTCTTCATTTTTCTACTTCTTTCTTTTTCTTCTTCTTCGTCTTCTTCTTCTTCTTCTTCTTTTTTGTTCTTCTACTTCTTCTTTCTTCTTCTTCTTCATCGTCTTCTTTCTTCCTCTTATTCTTATTCTTCTTCTTCTTGTGCTTTCTTCTTCTTCTTTCTTCTTTTTCTTCTTTCTTCTTCTTCTTCTTTTTCTCCTTTTTTTCATCTTCTTCTTCTTGTTTTTCTACTTCTTTTTTTCATCTTCTTTATTCTTCTTCATTATTCTACTTCTCCTTCTCTCCTTTTCTTCTTTCTTCTTCTCTTTTCTTCTACTTCTTTCTTCTTCTTCTTCTTCTTCTTTCTTTTTGTTATTCTTTTCTTTTCTTCTTCTACTTCTCTATTCCTCTTATTTTCCTTCTTCTTCTTCGTCTTATTCTTCTTCTTCTTCTATATTCTTCTTCTTCTTCTTTTTCTTCTTCATGTTTCATCTTCTTCTTTCAGCTTCTTCTCCTTCTTCTTCTACTTCGCCTTCATTTTTCTTTTTCTTCTTCTTCTTTTACTTCTTCTACTGCTTGTTCTTCTTCTTTATTTCTTCTTTCTTCTTCTTCTTGTTCTACTTCTTCTCTCTTCTTCTTCTTCTTTTAACTTCTTTTTTGTTCTTCTTCTTCTTTTGCCTTTTTCTATTTCTTGCCCTTCCTCTTGTTTCTTCTTCTTCTTCTTCTTCTTTTTCTTCTCCTTCTACTTTACCTTCTTCTTCTTCTTCTTTCTTCTTCTTCTTCTTCTTTCACTTTCTCCTCTTTTCTCCTTCTTTCTTCTTCTTCTTCACTCTTCTTCTTTCCTCTACTTCTTTCATCTCCTTATTCTTCTTCTTCTTTCTCTTCTTCTTCTTCCTCTTTCTTCTTCTTCTTCTTCTTTTGTCTTTTTCTTCTTTCTTTCTTCTTCTTTCTTCTTCTTCTTGTTCTTCTTTTTCTTTCTTCTTTTTTCTTCATCCTCTTTCTTCTTTTCTTATTATTATTCTTTTTCTTTCTAATCCCTGTAGTTCTTTTTTTTTCTTTTTCATCCTCTTCTTTTTCTTCGTCTTCTTTCTTCTTCTTTCATCATCATCAACTTCTTCTCCTTCTTCTTCTTCTTCTTCTTCTTACTCTTATTCTTCTTTTTCTCTCTCTTCTTCTTCTTCTTCTTCTTCTTCTTCTTCTTCTTTTTCTTCTTCTTCTTTCTCTTGTTGTTGTTGTTGTTCTCCTTCTTTTTCTTGTTCTTGTTCTTATTCTTCTTCTTTTTCTTCTTTCTTCTTCTTCTTCTTCTTCTTCTTTCTTCTTCTTCTTTCTACTTCTTGTTCTGTCTACATCTTCTTTTTTCTCCTTCTTCTTCTTCTTCTTCTTCTTTCTTCTTTTTCTTATTCTTTTCCTTTCTTCTTCTTTTTCTTTTTTCTTCTTTTTGCTTCTTCCTCATTCTTATTCTTCTTTCTTCTTTTTTTCTTCATCTTCTTCTTCTTCTTCTTCCTCTTCTCCTTCTTCTTTATTCTTTTTCTTCTTCCTTCTCCTTCGTTCTTCTTTTTCTTCTATCTTCTTTTTCTTTTTTTTTCTTCTTCTACTATTTCATTTTCTTCTTCTTCTTCTTTTTCTTATTCTTCCTTTCTCTTCTTCTTCTTTTTCCTTCTTTCTTTTCCTTCTTCGTTCATCTTCTTCTTTCTTCTTTTTTCATCTTCATTTTCTTCTTCTTTCTTCATCATCATCATCATCTTCTTCTTCTTCTTTCTTCTTTTTCTCCTTCTTCCCTTTTTTCTACTTCTTTTTTCTTGTTCTTCTTTCTTCTTCTTCTTTCTTCTTCTTCTTACTTCTTCTTCTTCTTCTTCTTCTTTCTTTCTTTCTCTCTTTCTTTCTTCTTCTTCTTCTTCTCCTCCTCCTCCTTCTACATCTTTCCATTTCTTCTTCTTCCTTCTTCTTCTTTCTTTTTCTTCTTCTTTCCTCCAGTTCTTCTTCTTTTTCCTATTCTTCTTCTTCTTCTTCTTTGTATTTCTACTTCTTCTTCCTCTTCTTCTTCTTGTCCTTTTTCTTCTTCTACTTCTTTCTTCTTCTTCTACTTTCATTTTTTTCTTTCTTTTTCTTCTTCTTCTTCTTCTTCATTCTTTTTCTTCTTCATCTTCTTTCTTGTTGTTATTCTTCTTCTTCATCATCTTTTTCTTCTTTTTCTTGTTGTTATTGTTCTTCTTCTTCTTTCTTCTACTTCTTCCTTATTCTTCTCTTTCCTCTTCTTCTACTATTACTTTTTTTTCTTTCTTTTTTCATCTTTCCTCTTCTTTTACTTCTTCATATTTATTTTTTTTTCTTCTTCTTCTTCTTCTTCTTCTTCTTTCTTCATTTTCTTCTTCTTCTTCTTCTCTCTCATAGTCTTAGTCTTCTTCTTCTTCTTCTTGTTGTTCTTCTTCTTCCTCTTCTTCTTTTATTCTTCTCTTTCTTCTTCTTTCTTTCTTCTTCTTCTTCTTTCTTCTTCTTCTTTCTTATTCGACATCTTTTTTCTTCATTTTTATTCTTCTTTTTTCTTCTTCTACTTCTTCTTCATCTTCTTCTTCTTCTTCTTTTTCCTCTTCTTTTTTTCTTCTTTCTTCTTCTTTTTCTTCTTCTTTCTTCTTTCTTCTTTCTTCCTTCTTCTTCTCCTATTTCTTCCTTCTTCTTCTTTCTGCTTTTTCTTATTCCTTTTCTTTCTTCTTCTTTTTTTTCTTTTACCTTCTTCTTCTTTCTTATTCTTCTTTCTTCTTCTTCTTTTTTCTTCTTTATTCTTCTTCTCTTTCCTTCTCCTACATTTTTGTTTTTCTTCCTTCTTCTTCTTCTACTTTCTATTTCTTCTACTTCTTCTTGTTGTTGTTCTTCTTCTTCTTCTTCTTTTTCATCTACTTTCGTTCCTCTTCATTTTTCTTCTTTCTTCTTCTTTCTTTTTCTTCTTTTTTCTTCTTCTTCTTCTACTTCTTTCTCTTTCTTTCTTCTTCCTCTACTTTCTCCTTCTTTCTTCTTCTTTCATCTTCATTTTCTTCTTCTTCTTCTTCTTCTTTTTCTTCTTTCTTCTTCTTCTTCTTCTTCTTCTTTTTCTTCTTCTTTCTTCCACTTTTTTTTCTTCCTCTTTCTTCTTCCTCTTGTTGTTCTTCTTCTTTCTTCTTCTTCTTTTGTTTTTTCATTTTTTCTCTTCTTCCTTCTTCTACTTCTTCTTCTTTCTTTTTCTTCTTCTTCTTCTACTACTTTCTTCTTCTCTTTCTTCTTGATCTTCTTCTCATTCTTCTTATTCTATCTTTTTCTTCTTCTTTGTTCTTCTTCTTCTTCTATTTCTTTCTCTTCTTCTTCTTCTTCCACTTCTTCCAGTCCTTCTTCTTCTTCCTCTTTTTCTTTTTCATCTTCTTCTACTTCTTCTTCTTCTTCTTCTTCTTCTTTTTCGTCTTCTTGTTCCTCTTCTTCTTCTTCCTTTTCTACTAATTCCTCCTCATCTTTCCACCTTCTCTTTCTTCTCCTTTCTTCTCCTTTCTTCTTTTTTCTTCTTTCATTTTTTTTCTATCATCTTTTCTTCATCTTCTTCTTCTTCTTTCTTCATTTTCTTTTCTTTCATCTTTCTCTTCATCTTCTTCTTCTTTTACTTCTTCTTTCTTCTTTTTTTCTTTCTTATTTTTCTTCCTATTACTCTTCTTCTTCTACTTCTTTCTTCTTCTCCTTCTCCTTCTTCTTCTTCTATCTTCTACTTCTTCATTTTTCTTCTTCTTCCTTCTTTTCTTTCTTCTTCTTCTCTCTTTTTTATCTTCTATCTTCTTTTCCTTCTTCTTCTTATTCTAATTCTTTCTTCTTTATTCTTCCTTTTCTTCTTTCTTCTTTTGCTTCTTCTTATTCTTATTTATTCTTCTCCCACTTCTTTCTTCTTCTTCTTTCTTCTTCTTCTTCTTTCTTCTTCTTCTACTTTCTATTTTTTCCTCTACTTCTTCTTCTTCTTTCTTCTCCTTCTTCTTCTCTCTCTTCTTTTTTATTTCTCTTCTAGTTCTTCTTCTTCTTTCTTCTTCATCTTCTTCTTCTTCTTCTTCTTCTTCTTCTTTCTACTTCTTTTTCTTCTTCTTGTTCTTCTTCTTTATCTTCTTTCTTCTTCTTCATCTTCTTCTTATTTCTTCTTTCTTTCTTCTTCTTTCTTTCTTCTTCTTCTTACTTCTTCTTTCTTCTTTCTTCTTCTATCTTCTTCTTTCATCTTCTTCTTCTTCTTCTTTTTCTTCTATTTTTTTTCTTCTTCTTTCTTCTTCTTCTTTTTCTTGTTTTTTTCTTCATCTTCTTCTGTCTTCTTCTTCTTCTACTTTTTTTTTCTTCTTCCTCTTTCTTCTGCTTCTTTCTTCTTCTTCTTCCTTCTTTTTTCTACTTCTTCTTTCTTCTTTTTCATCTTTTTCTACTTTTTATTCTTTTTCCTTCTTCTTCTACATTTTCCTACTTCTTATTTTTTTTCTTCTTCTTCTTCTTCTTCTTCTTTGTTCTTCCTCTTCTTCTTTCTTCTTCTTCTTCATCATTATTCTTCTTCTTCTTTCTTCTTATTATTCTTCTTTTTCTTATGCTTTCTTCTTCTTTCTTCTTTTTTGTTCTTTCTTCTTCTTCTTGTTCTTGTTCTTCTTCTTTTTCTCTTTTTTTTCATCTTCTTCTTGTTTTTCTACTTCTTTTTTTCATCTTTTGTATTCTTCTTCTTTATTCTACTTCTCCTTCTTTCCTTTTCTTCTTTCTTCTTCTACTTTCTTCTACTTCTTTCTTTCTTCTTCTTCTTCTTCTATATTCTTCTTTTTCTTCTTCTTCTTCATTCTTCTTCATCTTCTTCTTTATTCAACTTCTTCTTTCATCTTCTTCTCCTTCTTCTACTTCACCTTCATCATTCTTTTTCTTCTTCTTCTTCTACTTCTTCTACTGCTTCTTCTTCTTTCTTTGTTTTTTCTTCTTCTTCTTGTTCTACTTCTTCTCTCTTCTTCTTCTTCTTCTTTATCTTTTTTCTATTTCTTATTTCTTCTTCTTTCTTCTTCTTCTTCTTTCTTCTTTTTTTCTATTTTCTTCTTCTTTTGCCTTCTTCTATTTCTTGCCCTTCCTCTTGTTTCTTCTTCTTCTTCTTCTTCTTCTTC
>JAIUJO010000992.1:160000-165000 GCA_023846275.1 Vanilla planifolia
TTCTTCTTCTTCAAAGCTTCATCTTCTTTCTTGTTCTTCTTCTACTTCTTTATTCTTCTTCTTCTCTTTCTTCTTCTTCCTTTTTTGTCTTCTTTTTTCTTCTTTTTCTTTTTTTTCTCTTCTTTCTCCTTTTCTTCTTCTTCTTCTTCTTCTTCTTTTTTCTTCATTTTCTTTCCTCTTCTTCTTTCTTCTTCTTCTTCGTCCTTCCTCTTCCTCTTTCTTTTTCTTTTTCTTTCTTCTTCTTCTTCTTTCTTCTTCATCTTTCTTCTTCTTTCTTCTTCTTCCTCCTCTTCTTTCTTCTTCTTCTTCTTCTTCTTCTTCTTCTTCTACTATTACTACTTCTTCCAACTTCTTTTTCGTCTTCTTCTTTCTTCTTCTTTTTCTTCTTCTTCTTTCTTCTTCTACTTCATTCTCCTTCTTCTTTTTCATCATTCTTCTTTTCCTTCATTTTGTTCTTCTTCTTCTTCTTATTTCTTCTTTATCTACTATTTTGTTCTTCTTCCTTCTTTAACTTCTTTCTTGTTCTATCTTTGTCTTCTTTTTCTGTCACTATCTTCTTTTTATTTTTCTTTTTCTTTTTATTCCTTCTTTTTTCTTGTTCCTTCTTCTTCTTCTTATTTCTTCTTATTTCTTCTTATTCTTCTTCTTTTTCCTTGTTTTTTCTTTTTCTTCTTCTTTCATCTTCCTCTTCTTTCTTCTACTTTTTTCCTCTTCTTCTTCTTCTTCTTTCTTCTTCTTCTTCCATCTTCTTCTTTCTTCTTCTTCATCATTCTTATTTTTCTTTCTCCTTCTTCTTTCTTCTTCTTCCTTTTTCTTCTTCTTCTTCCAATTCTTCTCTTTCTTCTTCTTCTTCTTCATTCTTCTTCTTCTTCCTTTTTCTTGCCTCTTCTTCTTCTTTCTTCTTCTTCTTATTCTTCTTCAACTTTTTCTTCTTCTTCTTCTTTCTTTTTCATCTTCTTTCTTTTTGTTATTTTTTCTTCTTATTGTTTCTCCTTCTTCTTTCTTCTTCTTCTTCTTCTACTTCTTTTTGTTTCTTTTTCATCTTTCTTCTTGTTTTTTCTTCTTCATCATCTTCTTTTTTCTTCTTCTTCTTCTTCTTCTTTCTTCTTCTTCTTCTTCTTTATTCTTCTTTTTCTTCTTCTTCTTCTTTTTCTTACTAATTCTTCTTCCTCTTCTTTCTTCTTCTTCTACTACTTTTACTTCTTTCTTCATCTTCTTTCTTCTTCTTCTTTATTTTTCTTTTTCTTTCTTCTTCTTTCTTCTTCTTTCTTCTTCTTTTTTCTTGTACATCTTCTTCTTCTTCTTCTTTCTTCTTATTTTTCTCCTTCTTCTTCCTCTGTCTTCTTTTTCTTTCTTCTTCTTCTTCTTCTTTTTCTTTCTTCTTTTTCATCTTCTATCTTCTTCTTGTTCCATCTTCTTTCCTCTCCATCTTTCTTCTTTTTCTTCTTTCTTTTTCTTCTTCTTCTCCTTCTTCTTCTTCCTTCTTATTTTTTTCCCTCTTTCTTCTTCTTCTTCTTTTTCTTTCTTCATCTACAACTTTCTTGTTCTTCTTTCTTCTTCTTCCTTCTTCTTTCTTCTTCTTCTTTATCCTTTTTTCTTCTCCTTCTTTTTCTTCTTCTCTCTTCTTCTTTCTTTTTCATCTTTCTTCTTCTTTGTTCACCTTTCTTCTACTTCTTCTTTCTTCTCCTTTTTCTTCTTCTTCTTCTTCTTCTGCTTCTTCTTCTTCTTCTTCTTTCTTCTTCTTCTTCTTTTTTCTTCTTCTTTCTTCTTCTTATTTTTCTTTCTTCTTCTTCTTTATTCTTCTTTTTCTTCTTCTTTTTCTTCTTCTTTTTCTTCTTCTTCTTCTTTTTCTTCTTCTTTATTCATCTTCTTTCTTCTTCTTCTTTCTTCATCTTCTTCTTCATTCCTCTTCTTCTTTCTTCTTCATCTACTTTCTTCTTTCTTGTGCATCGTTCTTCTTTTTCTTCTTTTTTCTTCTTCTTTTTTTTCTTATTCCTTCTTCATCTTCTTTTACTTCTTTCTTCTTCTTCTTTTCTTCTCCTTGTTTCTCTTCTTTTCTTCTCCTTGTTTCTCTTCTTCTTCTTCTTCTATCTTCTTCTTCTTCTTCTTCTTCTTCCTCGTCTTCTTCTTCTTTTTCTTCTTCATTTTTCTTCTTCCCCTTCTTTCTTCATCTTCTTCTTTCTTCTTCTTCTTCTTCTTCTTCTTCTTCTTCTTCTACTTCTTCTTCATCTTTCTTTTTCGTCATCTTCACCGACTTCTTCTACTTCTTTTTCTTTTTTTCTTCTTTCTTCTTTCTTCTTCTTCTTCTTGTTCTACTTTTTCTTTCTACTTCTTGTTCTTCTTCTTTCTTCTACTTCTTGTTTCTTCTTCGTCTTTCTTTTTCTTCTTCTTTCTTCATATTTTTCTTCTTCTTATTCTTCTACTTCTACTTCTTCTTCTTTTGCCTTCGTCTTCTTGCTCTTGTAATAGTCTCTTCTTCTTCTTTTTCTAGCTCTTCTTCTTCTTTTTCTTCTTCTTCTTCTTCTTCTTCTCCTTTCTTCTTCTTCTACTTCTTCTTTCTTCTACTTTCTTCTTTTTGTTGTTTTTTTTCTTTCTTCTTTTTTCTTCTTGATTTTCTTTCTTCCTATCCTTCTTCTTCTTCTTCAACTTTTTTCCCTTCTTCTACTTCTTCTTTCTTCTTTCACTTTTTTCTTCTTCGATCAATTTCTTTTTCTTTATTCTTCATCTTTCATCATCTTCTTCTTTCTTCTTCTTCTTCTTCTTCTTCTTCTCGTTCTTCTTCCTCATCTTCTTTTTTTTCTTCTTCTTTCGGCTTCTTCGACTTTCTTCTTCTTTTTTCTTCATATTTAATTTTCTTCTATTTCTCTTTTACTCTTCTTTCTTCTTTTTTTTCTTTTTTTAGATTTCTTCTTCTCCTTTCTTCATCATCATCATCATCATCTTCTTCTTCTTCTTTTACTAGTTCTTCTTCTTCTTCTTCTTCATCTTTTCTGCTTCTTCCACTTCTTCATCTTCTTCTTACTCTTCTCCTTCTTCTTCTTCTTATTCTTCTTCTTCTTCTTTTCCTTCTTCCACGTCTTCTTCTTCTTCTGCTTCTTCTGCTTCTTTTTCTTTCTCTTCTTCTTTATCTCCTTCTTCTTCTACTTCTTTGTTTTCTTCTCCTTCTTTTTATTTTTCTTCTTATCCTTCTTCTTTACATCTTCTTCTATTTCTTCTTCTACTTCACTTGTTCTTCTTGTTCTTCTTCATCTTCTCCTCGTCTTCTTCTCCTTCTTCTACTTCTTGTTTCTCTTCTTATTCTTCTTATTCTTCTTTTTCTTCTTCTACTGCTTTCTCCTTTCTTCTTTTTCTTTCTTTTTCTTTCTTCTTTCTTCTTCTTCTTCTTCTTCTTCTTTTTCTTCTTTTTCTTCTTCTTCTTCTTCTTCTTCTTCTTCTTTACTATTCCTCTTCTTTCTTCTTCATTTTCTTCTTCGACTTTCTTTTTCATTTTCTTCTTCTTCTTCTTCTTTGTTTTTCCTCTTCTTCTTCTTCTTCTTCTTCTTTACTATTCCTCTTCTTTCTTCTTCATCTTCTTCTTCGACTTTCTTTTTCATTTTCTTCTTCTTCTTCTTCTTTGTTCTTCCTCTTCTTCTTCTTCTTCTTCTAGTTTTCTTCTTCTTGTTTTTCTTCTTTCTTCTTCTTCTTTCTTTTTCTTCTTCTTTCCTCTTCTTCTTCTTCTTTTTCTTTGTCTTTCTTCTTCTTTTTCTTCTTCTTTTTTTATCTTTCTTCTTCTTGTTCTTCTTCCACTTGAAATCTCTGTTCCTTCTTCTTCTTCTTTCCTCTTCTTCTTCTTCTTCTTCTTTCTTCTTCTTCTTATTCTTTCTTCTTCCATTTTTTCTTCTTGTAATTTTTTCTTCGACTTCTTCCTTATTTTTTCTTCTTCTTCTTTATTCTTTTTCTTTCTTCTTTTCCTTTCTTCTTCTCATTCTACTTCTTCTTCTTCTCCTTCTTCTTCTTCTTCCTTTTATTCTTCTTCTTCTACTCCTTTCGCTTGTTTCTTCTTCGTCATCTTTCTATTTCTTTTTTCTTCTTCTTGTTCTATTTCTTTTTCTTTCTTCTTCTTCTGCTCTCTTTATCTTTCTTTTTCTTGTTCTTTTTCTTCTTCTTTATCTTCAACCTGTTCCTCTTCTTCTCCTTTTTCTTTCTTCTTCTTCTTCTTCTTCTTCTTTCTTATTTATCTAGTTTTTCTTCTTCTTCTTCTTCCTTTTCTCTCCTCTTCTTCTTCTTCTTTTTCTTCTTCTTCATCTTCTTCTTGTTCTTGTTCTTTATCATCATCATCATCTTCTTCTTTTTCTTCTTCTTCTTCAACTTATTGTTCTTCTTCTTTTTCATCTTCTTCTTCTTCTTTTCCTTCCATGTCTTTTTCTTCTTCTTGTTCTATTCTTCTTCTTCTTCATTCTTTTTCGTCCTCTTCTTCTTCTTCTTCTTCTTTTTCTTCTTCTTTTTTTCTTCTTCTTTTTCTTCTTCTTTCTTTTTCTTCATGTTCCTTCTTCTTCTTTCTTTTTCTTCTTCTTTCTTTATCTTTCTTCTTCTTCTTCCTTCTTCCCTCTTTTTCTTTTTTTCTATCCTTCTTCTACTTCTTCTTCTTCTTCTTCTTCTTCTTCTTCTTCTTCTTCATCTTTTCCGCTTCTTATTCTTTTTCATCTTGTTCTTTTACTTCTTCTAATTCTTCTTCTTCTTCTTCTTCTTCTTCTTCTTCTACTTTTTCTTGTTCTACTTGTTCTTCATCATGATCATCATCATCTTCTTCTTCTTTTTCATCTTCTTCTTTTTCATCTTCTTCTTTTTATTCTTCTTCCTCTACTTTTACATTCTTCTTTCCTCTTCTCCTTTATTCTTCTTTGCTCTTCTTCTTCTTTTTTCTTTTCTCCTTATTCTTCTTCTTCTTCTTCTTCTTCTTTGTATTTCTTCTTTCTTCTTCTTCTCCTCTGTTCTTCTACTCCTTTCTACTTCTTCTTTCC
>JAIUJO010000992.1:170000-172500 GCA_023846275.1 Vanilla planifolia
CTTCGTCTTCTTCTAGTTGTTGTTCTTCCTCTTCTTCTTCCTCCTTTTCACGTTCTTCTTCTTCTTTCTCAACTTCTTCTACTTCTTCTTCTTCTTCCTCTTCTTCTTCTTCTTCTTCTTCTTCTTCTTCCTTCTCTTCTTCCTCTTCTTCTTCTTCTTCTTATTTTTCTTCATCTTAATCTTTTTTTTCCTCTTCTTCATCATGTTTTACTTCTTCTTCTTCTTCTTCTTCTTCTTTTTCTTCATCGTCTTCTTCTTCTTCTTCTTCTTCCACTTCTTCTTCTTCATCCTCTTCTTCTTCTTTTGCACTACCTCTTCTCCTTCTTATTCTTCTTCTTATTCTTCTTTTTCTTTTTTTTCTTCTTTCTTTTTTTTCTTCTTCTTTTTTCTTCCTTCTTCTTCTTCTCCTTCTTTCTTCTTCTTTCTTTTTCTTTTTTCTTCTTCTTTTTCTTCTTCTTCTTACACTTCTTTTTCTTCTATTTTCTCTTCTTTTCTTCTTCTTCTTCCTCGTATTCTTCATCTTCTTCCTCAACTTTCTTCTTATTTTTCATTTTTTTCTTTTCTTATTTTTCTTCTTCTTCTACTTCTTTCTACTTTCTCTGCCTTCTTCTTTCTTCTTTTCCTTCTTTATTCAGCTTCTTCCTTCCCCTTCTTCCTTCTTATTCTCCTTCTTCTTCTTCTTCTTCTTCATCTTTCTTCTTTCTTTTCGTCCTACTTGTTTCTTCAGCTTCTTCTTTCTTTATTCTTCTTTTGTTTTCTTCTTCTTCTTTCTTCTTCTTTGGTTTTCTTCTTCTTCTTTCTTCTTCTTTCTGTTTCTTCTTCTTTCTCTTTTATTCTCATCTTTTTTTCTTATTGTTCTTCTTTCTTTTTTCTTCTTTCTTCTTCTTTCTATTTCTTCTTCTTTCTTCTTCTTTCTATTTCTTCTTCTTTTTTCTTCTTTATTCTTCATCTTCTTGTTATTCTTCTTCTTCTTCTTCTTTTTCTTCTTCTTCTTATTCTTCACCTTCTTCTTCTTCTTTTTCTTCTTCTTTTTCTTCTTCTTCTTTTTCTTCTTCTTCCTCTTCTTCTTCTCCTTCTACTTCCTCTTCTTCTTCGTCTTCTTCTTCTCTTCTTCTTCTTCTTTTTTCTTCTTCTTTCTTCTTCTTCTTTCTTCTTCTTCTTCTTCTTCTTTCTTCTTCTTTATTCTTCTGCTTCTTTCTTCTTCTTTCTTGTTCATCATATTCTCCATCATCAACTTCTACTTCTTCTTATTCTTCTTATTCTTCTTCAACTTCTTCCTCTTCTTCTTCTTCTTCTTGTTTTCTTCATCTTCTTCAACTTCTTCTTTTTTCCTCTATCTTTTTTTTCTTCTTCTTTCTTCTTTCTTCATCTTCTTTCTTCATTCTTCTAGTTCTTTCTTCTTCTACTTCTTCTTCTTTTTTTTCTTTCTATTTTTTCTAATTCTTCTTCTTGTACTTCTTCTTCTTTCCTCTTCTTCTTCTTCTCCCCTCACATACGAAACTCAAAAAGTTCTATGATGAAAGAAACCCAAAACCCATCCTTAGTTTGGATTATGGGCTGCAACTCACCTGCATGAAGCAAGAATCGTTAGTAGTCGTTGGTCAGCCATACGGCAGTCAATTCGTTCTCGGTTTCAAAAAAGATGAAAAGCATGCTTGATCCTTTTCTTTAGCCAGACCAACAAACCTTTTGTCTTTACCCGGATTTTTCCAATTTGGCAGTTAAATCTATGATTTCGTGCTCTAAGTCCAGTGAATATTGCTTATTGATCAATTAGGGTCATTGCGTAATTGAGCCTTTTCTTTCTCTTCTTCTTCTTCGAATTACTTCTTTTTCCACTTCTTTCTTCTTCTTCTTCCTTTCTCTTTCTTATTCTCTTTTTTTACACTTCTTCTTTCTTCTTATTCTTCCCCCTTCTTTGTCTCCTTCTCCTCATTCTTCTTTTTCTTCTTTCTGCTTCTTACTCTTTCTTTTTCTTTTTTCTTCTTCTTTGTTCTTGTTATTCTTTGTTTTTCTTCTTCTTCTTCTTCTTCGTTCTTCTTTCTTCTTCATCATCTTCTTCTTCTACATAATTTTCTTCTTCTTCTTCTTTATCAACTTCTTCTTCTTCTTCTTCTTCTTCCTCTTCTTCTTCTTGATCTTCTTCTTCTTCATCATCTTCTTCTTTTTTATCTTTCTTCTTGTTATTTCTTCTCCTTTCTACTTTCTTCTTCTCCGTTCTTCTCCTTTCTTCTTGCTTCTTTCTTATTCTTTCTACTTCTTCTTTCTTTTTCTTTTTATTCTTCTTCTTATTTCTTCTTCTTCTTCATCATCTTCCTTCCTCTTCATTCTTCTTCTTCTTCTTTTTCATCTATCTTCTTCTTCTTCTTCTTCTTCTCCTTCTTTCTTCTACAACTTCTTTCTTTTTCTTTCTTCTTAATCTTCTTTATTCTCCTTTTTTTTCCTCTTTATCCTCTTTTTCTTTATCTTCTTTTTTTTCGACTTTTTCTTATTCTTCTTC
>JAIUJO010000992.1:177500-185000 GCA_023846275.1 Vanilla planifolia
CTGTTCTTTCTTCTTTTTCTTCTTCCTTCTTCTTCTTCTTCTCCTTCTTCTTCCCCTTCCTCATGTTATTCTTTTTTCTTCTTCTTCCACCTTCTTCTTTCTTGTACTTCTTTCTACTTCCTCTTTCTTCTTATTTTTTGGTCTTCTTCTTCTTCTTACTTCTTCCTCTTTTTCTTTCCTCTTCTTCCTTCTTCTTCTTTCTTCTTCCTCTTCTTTCTTCTTCTTTCTTATTTTTCTTCTTCTTCTTCTTTCTTCTTCCCCTTCTTTCTTTTTCTTTCATATTTTTCTTCTTCATTATTCTTCTTCTTCTTCTTCTTCATTCTTCTTCCCCTTCTTTCTTCTTCCTCTTTCCTCTTCTTCTTCTCTTAGTTCTTCTTCAACTTATTATTCTTTCTTTTTTTTCTTCTTCAACTTCCTCTTCTTCTTCGATTGCTTCAATCTTCTTCTTCTTCTTCTTCTTCTTCTTCTTCCTTCTTCTTCTTCCTTCTTCTTTTTTCTTCTTCTTTCTTCTTCTTCTTCTTCCATCTTTTTGTTCCTCTTCTTCTTCTTCTTCTTCTTCATCATAATTTCTCTTTTTTTCATCTTCTTCTTTCTTCTTCTTCTTTCTTCTTCTTCTTCCCTCTTCTTTCTTCTTCTTCTTCCCTCTTCTTTCTTCTTCTTCTTTCTTCTACTTATTCTTTCTTCTTCCTCTTCTTCTTCTTGTTCTTCATTGTTCTTCTTCTTCCTTCTTCTCTCTTCTCATTCTTCTTTCTTCTTCTTTCCTCTTCTATTTCTTTCTTCTTTCTTCTTCTTCTTCTTCTTCTTCTTCTTTCTTCTTCATCTTTCCTCTTTTTTTTTCCATCTTCTTCTTCTGCTTCTTTTTCTTCTTTCTTTTTCTTCATCTTCTTTCTCTTTTTACTTCTTCACCTTCTTCTTCTTCTTCTTCTTCTTCTTCTTCTTTGTTCTTCTTCTTCTTCCTTCTTCTTTCTTCTTCTTCTTCTCTTCTTCTTCTTTCTTCTTCTTCTTCTTTCTTCTTCTTTTACTTCTTTCTTCTCCATCTTTCTTCATTCTTCTTCTTCTTCTTTCTTCTTCTTCTTCTGCTTACTTATTGTTTTGTGATATTTTCCTTCCTCTACTTCTTTTTTCTTCTTTAATCTTCTTCTTTTTTCATCTTCTTTCTTCCTCATCTTCTTTCTTTTTCTCCTTCTTCATCTTTCCTCTTCCTCTTCTTCCTTCTTCTTCTTCTTCCATCTTCTATTTTCGTCTTCTTCTTCCTTTTATTTCCCCTATTCTTCATTGTACTTCTTCTTTCTACGTCTTCTTCCTTCTTCTTCTTCTTTCTTCTTCTTCTTCTTCTTTGTTCTACTTTCTTCTTCCTTTTCTTTCTTCTTCTTTCTTCTTTTTCTTCTTCTTTCTTCTTCTTTCTTTTTCTTCTTGTTCTTCTTATACTTCTCATTCTTCTTCTTCTTCTTTCTTCATCTTCTTCCTCTTCTTCTTTCTGCTTATTCTTTCTTTCTTCTTCTTCTTCTTGTTCTTCTCTTTCTTCTTCTTCTCTCTTCTCCTTCTTGTTCTTCTTCTTCAACTTCTTCTTATTCCTCCTCTTCTCCATCTTTCTTCTTCTATTTCTTCGTATTCTTCTTTTTCTTCCTTCTTCTTCTTCTTTTCCCTTCTTCTTTGTTCTTTTTCTTCTATCATTTTCTTCTTCTTCAACTTCTTCTTGTTCTTCTTCCTCTTCTTGTTCAACTTTCCTCTTATTTCTTTCTCGTCCACTTTATTCTTCTTCTTTCTTCTCCTTCATTCTTCTCCTTCTTCTTCTTTCGTCTTGTTCTTCTTTGTTCTTCTTCTTTCTAGTTCTCCTTCTTTCTTGTTCATTTTCTTTCTTCTTCTACTTTCTTCTTCTTCTTCCCACTTCTTCTTCATCTTATTTCTTCTTTTTCTTCTCTCTTCTTCCCCTTCTTCTTCTTCTTTTTCTTCTTCTTCTTTTTCTTTCTCTTCTTCTTCTTCTTCTTTTTCTAATTCTTCTTGTACTTCTTTCATCTTCTTCTTCTTCTATCTTCTTCTTCTTCCTTCTTCTTCTTTCTTCTTCTACTTCTTTCTTTTCTCCTTCTTTATTTCTTCTTCTTCTTCTTCTTTCATCATCTTCTCTCTACTTCTTCTTCCATCTTATTCTTTCTTCTTCTTCATCATCCTTCTTCTTCTTTGTTCTTCTTTCATCTTCTTATTCATTCTTTTTTCCTTCTTCTTCTTCTTCTTCTTCTTCTTTCTTCTTCTTCTTCTTCTTCTTCACTCTTCCTCTTCTTCTTTCTCCTTCTTCTTTCTACTACATCTTTCTTTTTCTTCTTCTTCTTCATCATCATCATCATCGTCATCATCATCTTCTTCTTCTTCTTCTTCTTCTTCTTTCTCTTCTTCTTCTTCTTCTTCTTTCTTCTTCTTCTTCTTCCCCTTCTTCTTCTCCATCTTTCTTCTTCTCCTTCTTCTTCTTCTCCTTCTTCCTTCTTCTTCTTTTCCCTTCTTCTTTGTTCTTCTTCTTCAATCATTTTCTTCTTCTTCAACTTCTTCTTCATCTTCTTCCTCTTCTTCTTCCTTTTTCTTCTTCTTTATTCTTCTTCTTTCTTCTTCTTCTTCTTCTTTCTTCTTCTTCATTCTTCTTCTTCTTCTTTCTTCTTCTTATTGTTCTTCTATTTCTTTTTTCCTGCTCTTCTTTCTTCTTCTTCTACCTTCTTCTTCTTCTTTCGTCTTCTTCGCTCTTCTTCTTCTTTCATCTTCCTCTTCTTCTTCTTCTTCTTCTTCTTCTTTTTACTTCTTTTTCCATATTTTTCTTCTCCTTCTTCTTTGTTCTCTTATTTCTCCTTCTTCTTCTTTCTTCTTCTTCTTCTTCTTCTTCATCATCATCTTTCTCTTCTTTCTTCTTCAACATTCTTCTTTCTTTTTCATCTTCTTTTTTCTTCTTCTTTCTTCTTCTTCTTCTTCTTTTTGTTTCTTCTTTATCTTCATCTTCTTCTTCTTTCTTCTTCTTCCTCCTGATTTCTTCTTCTTCTTATTTTGTCTACTTTTTTCTTCTTCTTCTTTCTTCTTCTTCTTTCTTCTTCTACTTCCTCCTTTTTTCTTCTTCTTTCTTCTACTTCTTCTTTCTTTTTCTTCTTCCTCTTCTTCTTCTTCTTCTTTGTCTACTTCTTCCTTCTTCTCTCCTCTCCTTCTTTCTTCCTCATCTTCTTTCCTCTTCTTCTTCTTTCTTCTTCTTCCTATTCTTCTTCTTCTTCTTCTACTTCTTCTTTCTTCCTCATCTTTCTTTTTTTTCTTCTTCTTTCTTCTTCTTCCTCTTTCTTCTTCTTCATTCTCTTTCTCTTTTTTCTTCTTCTTCATCTTCTTCTTCTTCTCTTCTCCTTTGTTCTTCTTCTTTTTCCTTCTTCTTTTTTCTTCTTCTTCTTCTTCTTCTTCTTTCTTCTTCTTCTTCTACTACTTCTTTCCTCTTCATCTTTTTTCATTGTTCTTCTTCTTCTCTCTTTTTCTTCTGCTTTCCTATTCTTTTACAACATTTTCTTTCCTTCGCTTCTTTTTTTCTTCTTCCATCTTCTTTCTTCTTCTTTTTTCCTCTTCTTCTTTCCCTCTCTTCTTCTTTCTTTATCTCCTTCTTTTTTCCTCTTCTTCTTCTTCCTTTTTCTTCCATCTTCTTTTTTTGTCTTCTTCTTCCTTTTTTTTCCTCCTATTCTTCTTCCTACTTCTTCTTTCTACTTCTTCCTTCTCCTTCTTTCTTCTTTTTCTTCTTCTTCATCTTCCTTCTTTTTTCTTCCTTTTCTTTCTTCTTCTTTCTTCTTTTTCTTCTTCTTTCTTCTTCTTTCTTCTTCTACTTCTTCTTCTTCTTCTTTCTTCTTCTTTCTTCTTCTACTTCTTCTTCTTCTTCTTCTTCTTCTTCTTCTCCTTCTTCTTTCTTCTTATTCTTCCTCTTCTCCTTCTTCATTCTTCTTCTTCTTCTTTCTTCTTATTCTTTCTTCTTCTACTTCTTTTTTTCTTTATCTTCTTCTTCTTCTACTACTTTTTCTTCTTCTTATTCTTCTTCTACTCCCATCATCTTTTTCTTCTTTTACTTCCTCTTCTTCTCTAACTTTCTTCTTTTCCTTCTTCTCCTCCTTCTTCTTCTTCCTTCTTCATGTTCTTTTCCCTTCTTCTTTGTTCTTCTTCTTATATCATTTTCTTCTTCTTCAACTTCTTCTTCTTCTTCTTCTTCCTCTTCTTCTTCTTCTTTCCTCTTCTTCTTCTTTTTTCTTTTTCTATATTCTTCTTCTTTCTTTTTCTTCTTCTTTCTTCTTCATTCTTCTTCTTCTTCTTCTTTCTTCTTCTTGTTCTTCTTCTATTTCTTTTTTCCTCCTCTTCTTTCAGCTTCTTCATCCTTCTTCTTCTTCTTTCTTCTTCTTTTTTCTTCTTCTTTCTTCTTCCACTTCTTCTTCTTCTTCTTCTTCTTCTTCTTTCTTCTTCTTCTTCCATCTTTTTCTTCTCCTTCTTTTTTGTTCTCTTCATTCTGCTTCTTTTTCTTTCTTATTCTTCTTCTTCTTCTTCTTCATCTTTCTCTTTTTTTCCTTCACCTTTCTTCTTCCTTTTTCATCTTCTTTTTTTTCTTCTTTCTACTTCTTGTTCTTCTTTCTTCTTCTTCTTCTTCTTCTTCTTCATTTCCTTCTTTGTCTTCATCATCTTCTTTTGCTTCTGTCTTCTCTTCTTCCTCCTAATTTCTTCTTCTTTTCTCTTCCTCTTCTTTTATCTTCTTCTTCTTTTGTCTTCTTCTTCTTCTTCTTCTTTCTTCTTCTTCTTTCTTCTTCTTCTTTCTTGTTGTCCTTCTTTTTTATTCATTTTCTTTATTATTCTTCTTTCTTCTTCTCCTTCCCACTACTTCTTTCATCATCTTTCTTCTTTTTCTTCTTTCTTCTTCTCCTTCCTCTTCTTCTTGTTCTTCTTCTTCGTCTTCTTCTTCTTCTTCTTCTTCTTCTTCTTCTTCTTATTTTCTTCTTCTTCTTCTTCTTCTTCTTCTTCTTCTTCTTCTAATTCTTTTTGTTCTTTTTTCTTCTTCTTCTTCTTCTTCTTTAGTCTTCTTCTTCTTTATTCTTCTTCTTCTTTCTTCTTCTACTTCTTTCTTTTCTCCTTCTTTTCCTCTCCTTTTTCTTCATTCTTTCTCTTCTTTAATCTTCTTCTCTCTACTTCTTCTTCCATCTTGTTCTTTCTTCTTCTTCTTCTTCCTTCTATTTCTTTTTTCTTTTTCTTCTTTCTTCTTTCTTCTTTTTCTTCCTCTTTCTTTTTCTTTCTTTCTTCTTTTTCTTCTTCTTCTTCTTTTTGTTCTTCTTCTTATTGTTCCTCTTCTTCTTTCTTCTTTTTATTGTTCTTATTCTTCTTCTTCTTCATTCTTCTTGTTCTTCTTTCTCCTTCTTTTTTCTACTACTTCTTTCTTTTTCATATTCTTCTTCTTCATCATCATCATTCTCTTCTTCTTCTTCTTCTTCTTATTTTTCTTCTCCTTTTTTCTTCTTCTTCTTCTTCTTCTTCAACTTCTTCTTCTTCTTCTTCTTCTTCTTCTTCCTTCTCCTTCTTCTTTTCTCTTCTTCTTTCTTCTTCTAATTCTATCTTTTTCATCTTCTTCTTCTTCTTTCCCCTTCTTTTTTCTTGTTCTTCTTCTTTCCTTTTCTTCTTTCTTCTTCCTTTTCTTTCTTCTTCATCTTTCCTCTTCTTCTTCTTCTTTCTTCTACTCCTTCTATTTCTATTTTTTGTCTTCTTTCTTCTTCTTCTTTCTTCTTCTTTCTACTTCTCCTTCTTTCTTCTTCATTTTCCTTCTTCTTATTCTTCTTCTTCTTCTTCTTCCTTTTTCTTTATTCCCCTTCTTCTTTATTCTTCTACTTTCTTCTTCTTCTTTCTTCTTTCTTCTTTTTCTTCTTTTTCTTCTTCTTCTTCTTATTTCTTCTTTTTCTTCTTCTTCTTCTTCTTCTTCTTCTTCTTCTTCTTCTTCTTTTTTCTTTACCATTCTTCTTTCTTTTTCTTCTTTCTTCTTCTTCTGCTTCTTTCTTCTTCTTCTTCTTCTTACTCTTTCTTCTTCTTCTACATCTTCTTCTTCTCCTTCTTCTTCTTCCTTCTTCTCTCTACTTTTTCTTTCATCTTCGCCTTCTTTCTTCTTAATCTTCTTCTTCTTCTTTCTTCTTCATCTTTCTTCTTTCTTCTTCTTCTTCTTCCTCATTATCCTTCCTCTTCCACTTTGTTCTTCTTCTTCCCTCTTTTTTTTCTTTCTTCTTCTTTCTTCTTCTTCTTTCTTTTTCTCGTTCTTCTTATTCTTCTTCTATTTTCTTCTTCTTCTTCTTTTTTCTTTTTTCTTCCACTTCTTCTTTCTTCTTTTCTTCTTCTTTATTCTTCTACTTTATTCTGTTGCTTTCTTCTTCTTCTTTCTTCTTCTTTTTTTTGTCTTCGTCTTCTAATTTCTTCCTTTTCTTCTTTATTCTTCTTTTTTCTACTTTTCTTCTTCTTCTTCATCCTCTACTTTTTCATTCTTCTTCTTCTTTATCTTTTTTCTTCTTTCTTCTTCTTCTTTTTCTTCTTCTTCTTCTTCTTCTTCTTCTTCTTCTTCTAATTTTTCTTTCTTCATCTTCTTCTTCTTCAACTTCTTCGTCTGCATCTTCTTCATCTTTCTTCTTCTTCTTCTTCTTCTTCTTCCTTCTTCTTCTTTCTTCTTCTACTTTCTTCTTCTTTTTCTATTCTTTTCTTCTTCTTCTTCTTGTTCTACATGTTCTTCTTTTTCTTCTTCTTTCTCTTCTCTTTTCTTGTTCTTCTTCTTTCTTGTTCTTCATTCTTCTTCTTCATCGCCTTTCTTCTTCTTCTTCCTTCTTCTTCTTCTTCTTCTTCTTCTTGATTCTTCTTCTTCATCTTCTTCTTCTTTCTTTTTCTTCTTCATCTTCCTCTTCTTCTTCTTCATTCCTCTTCTTCTTTCTTCTTGTTTTTTTTCTTCTTTCTTTTTCTTCTTCTTATTCTTCATCTTCTTCTTCTTCTTCTTCGTCGTCGTATTCTTATTCCTCCTCTTCTTCTTCTTTCTTCTTCTTCTTCTTCATTTGCTTCTTCAACTTCTTCGTCTTTCAACTTCCACTTCATCATCTTCTTCTTTTATCTTTTCTTCTTCTTCTTCTTCTTCTTCTTCTTATTTTTATTTCCATTCCTTCTTTCTTGTTCTTCTTTATTTTTATTTTCTTCTTCTTCTACTTCTTATTCTTCGTCTTCTTCTTTCTTCTTCTTCTACTTCTACTTCTTCATCTTCTTCTTCTTCTTCACTCTTCTTCTTCTTCTTCATTCTCCTTCTTCTATCTACTACTACATTCTTTTCCTTCTTCTTCTTCCTAATATTCTTCTTCTTCTTCTTCTTCTTCTTCTTCTTCTTCTTCTTCTTCTCCTTTTTTCTTCTTCTTCTTCTTCAACTTCTTCTTCTTGTTCTTTTTCTTCTTTCTTCTTCTTCTTCTTCTTCTCCTTTTTTCTTCTTCTTCTTCTTCTTGTTCTTTTTCT
>JAIUJO010000992.1:187500-192500 GCA_023846275.1 Vanilla planifolia
TCATCTTCTTCTTTGTTTTTCTTCTTCTTCTTCTTATTCTTTTTCTTCTCCTTTTTTTTTCTTCTGCTTCCTCTTTTTCTATCTTCTTCTTCTTCATTCTTCTTCTTTCTCTTTATTTTTCTTCTTTCTTCTTCTTCTTTCTTCTTCTTCTTCTTCTTCTTTTTCTTCTTCTTCTTCTTCTTCCTCTTCTTTCATCTTCTTCTTCTTTTTCTTTCTTCTTCTTCTTCTACTTCTTCTTTTTGTTCTTCTTCTTCCTGTTTTTCTTTCATCTTCTTTTTCTTCTACTTTCTTCTTCTTGTTCTTCTTTTTCTTTGATTTTCGTTGCGTTTTCTTCTTCTCCTTCTTCTTCTTCCTTCTTATTTCCACTACTTCTTCTTTCTTCTTCTTCTTCTTCTTCATTATTCTTCTTCTTCTTTCTCCTTCTTTCTATTACTTTTTCTTTCTTCTTCTTCTTCTTCTTCTTCTTCTTGCTTCTTCTACTTCTTTGTTATTCTTACATCTTCTTTCTTCTTCTCCTTCTATTTATTTTTTTCTTTTTCTTCTTTCTTTTTCTTCCTTCTTCTTCTTCTTTCTACTTCTTCTTTCTTCTTCATTTTCTTTCTTCTTCTTCGTCTTTCTTCATGTTCTACCCTCTTCTTCTTCTTTCTTCTTCTTTCTTCTTCTTCTTCTTTCTTCTTCCTCTTCTTTTTCTACCCTCTTCTTCTTCTTTCTTCTTCTTCTTCTTTCTTCTTCATCTTCTTGTTCTACCCTCTTCTTCTTCTTTCTTTCTTCTTCTTTCTTCTTCCTCTTCTTCTTCTTCTTCTTTCTTCTTCTTCTGCCTTTTTTCTCCTTTTTCATTCTTTTTCATCTTCTTCTTCTTCTTCTTCTTCTTCTTCTTTCTTCTCCATCTTTCTTTTTTCTTCTTCTTCTTTCTTCTTCTTTTTTCTACTTCTTCTTCTTCTTCTTTTTCATTCTTCTTCTTCTTCATCTTCTTCTTCTCCTTCTTCTTCCTTCTTCCATCTTCTTCTTCTTCCTTCATCGTCTTTCTTCTTCTTCTTCTTCTTCTTCTTCTTCTTCTTTCTTTTTCTTCTTCTTTCTTCTTCTTCTTTCTTCTTTTTCTCATTTCTTCTTCTTCATTTTCTTTCTTCTTGGTATTTCTTCTTATTCTTCCCTCTTCTTCTTCTTCTTCTTTTTCTTCCTTCTTTTCCTTTTTCTTATTCTTCTTTTTTTTCTTTTTCATCTTCCATCTTCTTTGTTCCACTTCTTCTTCCTCTTCTGCCTCTTCTTCTTCATCTTCTTCTTCTTTGTTCTTCTTTTTTCACCTACTTCTTTGTTCATCTTCTTCTTTTTTCGTCTTCTACTTCTCTTAAATTTTTCCTCTTCTCCTTTCTTCTTCTTTCAACTTCCTCTTTCTTCTTCTTCTTTTTTCTTTTTCTTCTACTTCTTCTTTTTCTTCTTTTTTATTCTTCTTCTTCTTCTTCTTTTTCTTTCTTCTTGTTCGTCTTCTTCTTCTTCATCATCATCTTCTTCTTCTGCAACTTCTTCTTCTTCTTCTTCTTCTTCTTTCTTCTTCTTCTTCTTTTTCCTTCTTCTTTCTTCTTCTTTCTTCTCCTTCTTCTATCTTTTTCTTCTTCTTTTTCTTGTTCTTCTTGTTCTCCTTCTTCTTCTTCTTTTCTATTCTTCTTTCTTGTTCCTATTCCTTCTTCTTCTTTCTTCTTCTTTCTTCTTCTTCTTCTTCTTCTTCTTCCTTTCTTCTTCTTCTTCTTTTTCTTCTTCTTCTTCTTCTTCTTCTTCTTCTTTCTTTCTTTTTCTTCTTCTTCCTCTTCTTCTTCTTCTTTATTTTTCTACTTTTTCTTCTTCTTCTTCATCGTCTTCTTCTTCTTCTTATTCCTCTTCTTCCTCATCTTCTTCTTCTCCTTCGTCTTCTTCTTCAACTTCTTCTTCTTCTTCTTCTTCTTCTTCTTCTTTTTCGTTCTTCTTTTTCTTCCATCTCTTTCTTCTTCTTCTTCATCTTCTTCTTCTTCTTTGCCATCTTTCTCTTTCCTTTTCTTCTTTATTGTTATTCTTCTTTCTTCTTCTTTTTTATTCTTATTCTTCTTCTTTCTTCTTCTTCTTTCTTCTTCTTCTTCCACTTTCTTCTTCTTCCATCTTCTTTCTTCTCCTTCTTCCTTTTTCTTCTTTCTTCTTCTTCTTCTTCTTCTTCTTCTTCTTCTTCTTCTTCCTCTTTCTTCTTTTTCTTTCGTCTTCTTTCTTCTCCTTCTTCTTTCTTCTTCTTCTTCTTCTTCTTCTTCTTCTTCCTCTTTCTTCTTTTTCTTTCGTCTTCTTTCTTCTCCTTCTTCTTTCTTCTTCTTCTTTATTCTTCTTCTTCTTCTTCTTCTTCTTTCTTCTACATCATTATTTCTTTTTTTTCTTTCTTCTTTTTTCTTCTTCACCTTTTTTCTTCTTCTTCTTTCCTTTTCGTCTTCTTCTTTTCTTTTCTTCTTCTTCATCTTTTTCTTCTTCTTCTTTCTTCCTCTTCTTCTTCCTTCTTTCTTTTTGTTCTTTTTTCTTCTTTTATATTTTTCTTCTTTTGTCTTCTTCCTCTTCTTCTTTCTTCCTCTTCTTCTTTTTCTTTCTTCTTCTTATTTAACTTCTTCTTCTTCTTTCTTCTTCTTCTTCTACTTCTTCTACCTTCTTCTTCATTCTTCTTTTTATTCTTCATTCTTCTTTTATCTTCTTCTTCTTTCTTCCACTTCTTCTTGCTTCCTCTTCTTTCTGCTTCTCCATCTTTCTTCTTCATTTTCTTTCTACTTCTCCTTCTTTCTTCATCATTTTCTTTCTTTCTACTTCTTCTTTCCTTTTCTTTTTCTTTTTTATTCTTTCTTCTTCTTCTTCTTCTTTCCTCTTCTTCTTCCTTCTTCTTTCTTCTCCTTCTTTCTTCTTCTTCTTTCCTCTTATACTTCTTTCTTCATCTTCTTCTTCTTCCTCCTCTTTTTCTATCTTTTTCTATCTTTTTCATCTTTCTTCTTTCTTGTTCTCCTTCTTTCTTCTTTTCCTTCTTCTTCTTTCATCTTCTTCTTCTTTTTATTTCTTCTTCACATTTTTCTTCTCCTTCTTCCTCTTCCTTCTTCGTTTTTCTTCTGCTTCTTCTTTCTTCTTCATCTTTTTTCTTCTTCTTCCTCTTCTTCTTCTTCTTTCTTTTTCATCTTTCATCTTTCTTTTTCTTCTTTCTTCTTTTTCTTTCTTCTTTTTTTTCTTCCTTCTTCTTCTTCTTCTGCTTTTTCTTTCTTCTTCTTCCCTCTTCTTCTTTCTTCTTCTTTTTTCCTCTTCTTCATTCTTCTTCTCCTTCGTTTTCTTCTTCCTCTTCTTCCTGCTTTCTTCCTTTTCTTCTTTCTTTGACCCCATTTTTCTTCTTCTTTCGTCTTCTACTTCGTCTTATTTCTTCCTCTTCTTCTTTCTTTCTCTTCTTTCTACTTCTTTCTTCTTCTTGTTCTTCGTTCTTTTTCATCTTTCTTCTTTCTTTTTCTTCTTCTTTCTTCTTTTTCTTTCTTCTTTTTTTTCTTCCTTCTTCTTCTTCTGCTTTTTCTTTCTTCTTCTTCTCTCTTCTTCTTTCTTCTTCTTTTTTCCTCTTCTTTCTTCTTCTCCTTCGTTTTCTTCTTCCTCTTCTTCCTTCTTTCTTCCTTTTCTTCTTTCTTTGACCCCATTTTTCTTCTTCTTCTTTCGTCTTCTACTTCGTCTTATTTCTTCCTCTTCTTCCTTCTTTCTTCCTTTTTTTCTTTCTTTGACCCCATTTTTCTTCTTCTTCTTTCGTCTTCTACTTCTTCTTATTTCTTCCTCTTCTTCTTTCTTTCTCTTCTTTCTACTTCTTCTTTCTTCTTCTTGTTCTTCGTTCTTTTTCATCTTTCTTCTTTCTTTTTCTTCTTCTTTCTTCTTTTTTTTCTTCCTTCTTCTTCTGCTTTTTCTTTCTTCTTCTTCTCTCTTCTTCTTTCTTCTTCTTTTTTCCTCTTCTTCTTTCTTCTTCTCCTTCGTTTTCTTCTTCCTCTTCTTCCTTCTTTCTTCCTTTTCTTCTTTCTTTGACCCCATTTTTCTTCTTCTTCTTTCGTCTTCTACTTCGTCTTATTTCTTCCTCTTCTTCTTTCTTTCTCTTCTTTCTACTTCTTCTTTCTTCTTCTTGTTCTTCGTTCTTCTCCTTCTTTATTCTTCCTCTTCTGTCTTCTTCTTTCTCCTTTTTCTTCTTCCTTCTTTTTCTTTCTTCTTCTTCTACTTTCTTCTTCTTCTTCTTCTTCTTCATTCTTCTTCTTCTTTGTCCTTCTTCTTACTATTACTTTTTTTGTTTTCATCTTCTTCTTTCCTATTCTTCTTTCTTCTTCTTCTTCTTCTATCTTTTTCGTCTTTTTCTTCTTCTTCTTCTTCCTCCACGTCTTTCCCCTTCCTCTTTCTTGTTCTACTTCATTGTTCTTCCTCTTTCTTCTTCTATTATCTTTTTCTTCTTTCTTCTTCTTCTTTCTTCTTCTCCTTTTTCTATTTGTTTTTTTCTACTTTCTTCTTCTCCTTTCTTCATCTTCTTTCTTCTTTTTTTCTTCTTTCTGTTCTTCTTCTTCTTTCTTCCTCTTCCTCCTTCTTTCTTCTCTTTCTTTCTTCTTCTTCTTCTTTCTTCTTCTTCTTCCATCTTCTTCTTCTTCTTCTTCTTCTTTCTTGTTCTTCTTCATCTTCTTCTTCTTCATCTTCTTCATTCTTCTTCTTCTTCCATCTTCTTCTTTCTTCTTCTTCTTCTTTCTTCTTCCTTTATCTTCTTCTACTTTCATCTTGTTCTCCTTCTTCATTCATCTTTTTCTTTCTTCCTCTTCTTCTACTTCTTTCTTCTTCATCTTCTTATTTCTTTTTATTCTTCTTTCTTCTTCTTCATTCTTCTTCTTCTTCTTCCTCTTTTTCTTTCTCCTTCTTCATCTTTTTCATCTACTTCTTTCTCTTCTTCTTCTTCCTTCTTTCTTTTTCTTATTCTTTCTTCTTCTTTTATCTTCTTCTTTCTTCGTCTTCTTCTT
>JAIUJO010000992.1:200000-205000 GCA_023846275.1 Vanilla planifolia
AAGAAGAGGAAGAAGAAGAAGAAGACGAAGAAAAAGAAGAAGAAGAAGAAGAAGAAGAATAAGTAGAAGTAGGAGATGAAGGTGAAGAAGAAGAAGATGAAGATGAAGGAGAAGAAGAAGAAGAAGAAGAAGAAGAAGAAGATGTAGAAGGAGAAGAAAAAGAAGTAGAAAAAGATGATGAAGAAGAAGAAGAAGAAGAAGAAGAAGAAGAGGAAGAAGAAGATGAAGAGGAAGAAGAACAAGCAGGATGAGAAGAAGAAAAAGAAGAAGAAAAACAAGAAATAAGATGAAGAAGAAGAAGCTGAAGAAGAAGAGGAAGAAGAAGGAAAAGAAGAAGAAGAAGAAGAGAAAAGAAGGCGAAGAAGATGTAGAAGAAGTTGAAGTAGAAGTAGAAGAAGAGGAAGAAGATTAAGAAGAGCAAGAAGAAGAAGAAGGAGAAGAGGAAGAAGAAGATGGAAAAGAAGGAGAAGAATAAGAAAAAGAAGATGATGAAAAAGTAGAACAAGAGGAAGAAGAAGATTGAGAAGAAGAAGAAGAAGAAGAGCAAGAAGAAGTAGAAGAAAAAGAACAAGAAGACAAAAAGAAAGAAGAAGAAGAAGTAGAGGAAGGAGATGAAGAACAAGAAGACAAAAAGGAAGAAGAAGAAGAGGAAGGAGATGAAAATGAAGAAGAAGAAGAAGAAGAAGAGGAAGGAGATGAAAATGAAGAAGAAGAAGAAGAAGAAGAGGAAGGAGATGAAAATGAAGAAGAAGAAGAAGAAGAAAAATGAGAAGAAGAAGAAGAAGAAGAAGAAGAAGAAGAAGAAGAAGAATGAGAAGAAGAAAAAGAAGAAGTTGGATAGAAACAATAATAATAACAATAATAATAAGAGGAAGAAGAAGAAGAAGATGAGGTAGAAGAAGAGGAGGAGGAAGAAGAAGAAGAAGCAGAAGTAGAAGAATAAAAGGAAGTGGAAGAAGAAGAAGTTGAAGAAGAAGAAGAAGAAGAAGAAAAAGAAGAAGAAGCATAAGAAGAAGAAGAAGAAGAAGAAGAAATAGAAGTAGAAGAAGAAGATGAAGAAGAAGAATAAGAAGAAGAAAAAGAAGACAAATAAGAAGAAGAAGACAAAGAAGCAGAAAAGAAGAAGAGGAAGACGAAGAGGAAAGAGGGAAGAAGAAGTAGAGAAAGAAGAAGAAGAAGAAGAAGAGGAATAGGAAGAAGAAGAAGAACCTAAAGAAGAAGAAGAAAATCAATAAGAACAAGAAGAAAAACAACAAAGAGAGCAAGAAGAAGAAGATGATGATGTTGAAAAAGAAGAAGAAGAAGAAGAAGAGCAAGAGGAGGAAGAAGAAGAAGAAGAAGAAGAAGAAGAAGATAAAGAAGAAGAAGAAGAAGAAGAAGATGATGATGATGACGAAGAGAAGAAAAAGAAGAAGGAGATGAAGTAGAAGAAGAAGAAGGAAAGAAGTAGAAAAAGTAGAAGAAGAAGAAGATAAAGAAAAAGAAGAAGGTGATGAAGTTGAAGAAGAAGAAGAAGAAGAAGAAGAAGAAGAAGAGCAAGAAGAAGAAGAAGAAGAAGAAGATGATGATGATGATGATGATGAAGAAGAATAAAAAGAAGAAGGAGATGAAGTAGAAGAAGAAGGAAAGAAGTAGAAAAAGTAGAAGAAGAAGAAGATAAAGAAAAAGAAGAAGGTGATGAAGTTGAAGAAGAAGAAGAAGAAGAAGAAGAAGAAGAGCAAGAAGAAGAAGAAGAAGAAGAAGAACTAGATGACGAAGATGAAGGGAATGAAGAAGAAGAAGACAATGAGGCGGAAGAAGAAGAGGAGGAAGAAGACAAAGCTAAAGAAGAAGAAGAAGAAAAAGAAGAAGAAAAAGAAGAAGAAGAAGAAGAAGAAGAAAAAGAAGAAGAACAAGGGGAAGAAGAGGAAGAAGAAGAAGAAGAATAAGAAGAAGAAGATGAAGAGGAAGAAGATGACAAAGAAAAAGAAGGAAAAGAAGAAGAAAAAGAAGAAGAAAAAGAAGAAAAAAGTGGAAGAAGAAGAAAAAAAAAGTAGAAGAGGTTGAAGAAGGAAAAACGAGAAGAAGAAGAAGAAGAAGAGAAGGAAGGAGGAGAAGAAGAAGAAGAAGAAGAAGAAGAAGAAGAAGAAGAAGAAGAAGAAGAGCAAGAAGAAGAACAAGAAGGAGAAGAGGAAGAAGAGAAAGAAGGAGCAGAAGAAGGAGAATATTAATAAGAAGAAGAAGAAAAAGATGAAGAAGAAGAAGAAGAAGAGGAAGAAGAAGTAGAAGAAGAAGAACAAGAAGACAAAGAGGAAGAAAAAGAAGAAGAAGAAGATGAAAGATATGAAGAAGAACAAGAAGAAGAAGAAGAAGAGGGAGAAGAAGAAGAGGAAGAAGAAGAAGAAGAAGAAGAAGAAGAAAAGAAAGAAGAAGAGGAAGAAGAAGAAGAAGAAGAAGAAGAAGAAGAAAAGAAAGAAGAAGAGGAAGAAGAAGAAGAAGAAGAAGAAGAAGAAGAAGAAGGAGAAGAAGAAGAAGAAGAAGAAGAAGAAGAAGAAAAAGAAGAAAAAGAAGATGAACAAGAAGGAGGAGAAGAAGAAGAAGAAGGAGAATAAGAAGAAGAAAAAGATGAAGAAGAAGAAGAAGAAGATGAATGATAGAAGTTGAAGAAGAAGATGTAGAAGGAGAAGAAGAAGCAGAAATAAATGATGAAGAAGATGGCAAAGAAGAAGAAGAAGAAGAAGAAGAGGTGGAGGAGGAAGAAGAAGATTAAGAGGAAGGAGAAGCAGAATGAGAAGAAGAAAAAAAAGAAGAAAAAAAAGAAACAAGAGGAAGAAGAAGATGAGGAAGAAGAAAGAAAAGAAGAAGAAGGAGAAGCAGAATGAGAAGAAGTGGAAAAAGAAGGTAAACAAGAATTAGAAGAAGTTGAAGAAGAAGTGGAAGATGAGTAAGAAGATGAAGAAGAGCAAGAAGAAGAAGAAGAAGGAGAAGAGGATGAAGGAAGAGAAGCAGAAGAATAAGAAAAAGAAAAAGATGAAAAAGAAGAAAGAGAAGAAGAAGAAGATGGAAAAGAAGAAGAAGAAGAAGAGCAAGAAGAAGAAGTATAAGAAAAAGAACAAGAAGACAAAGAGGAAGAAGAAGAAGAAGAAGAAGAAGAAGAGGAAGGAGATGAAGAACAAGGAGACAAAGAGGAAGAAGAAGAAGAAAATAAAGAAGAAGAAAAAGAAGAAGAAGAAGAAGAAGAAGAAGAAATAGAGGAATAATAGGAAGTGGAAGAAGAAGAAGAAGAAAAATAAGAACTTAAAGAAGAAGATGATGAAGAAGAAGAAAAAGATGAAGAAGCACAAGAAGAAGAGGAAGAAGTTGAAGAAGAAGAATAAGAAGAAGAAGAAGATAATGAAGGAGAAGAAGACAAAGAAGCAGAAAAGAAGAAGAGGAAGGGGAAAAGGAAGGGGAAGAAGAAGTAGAGGAAGAAGAAGAAGAAGAAGAAGAAATTGAAGAGGAAGAAGAAGAAGAACAAGAAAAAGAAGAAGAAGAACCTGAAGAAGAAGAAGAAAATCAATAAGAAGAAGAAGAAGAATACCAACAACAGCAAGAAGAAGAAGATGATGTGGAAGAAGAAGAAGAAGTAGTAGAAGAAGAAGAAGAAGAACAAGAGGAGGAAGAAGAAAAAGAAGAAGAAGAAGAAGAAGAAGAAGAAGATAAAGAAGAAGAAGAAGAAGAAGAAGAAGATGATGATGACGAAGAAGAAGATGATGATGACGAAGAAGAAGAAGATGAAGAAGAAGAAGAAGAAGATGAAGTTGAAGAAGAAGAAGAAGGAAAGAAGTAGAAAAGAAAGAAGAAGAAGAAGAAGAAGATGAAGAAAAAGAAGAAGATGATGAAGTCGAAGAAGAAGAATAAGAAGAGCAAGAAGAAGAAGAAGAAGAACAAGATGAAGAAGAAGGAAATGAAGAAGAAGAAGACAATGAGGACGAAGAAGAAGAGGAGGAAGACAAAAAAGCAGAAGAAGAAGAAGAAGAAGAAAAAGAAGAAGAAAAAGAAGAAGAAGAAGGGGAAGAAGACGAAGTAGAAGAAGAAGTAATAGTAGAAGAAGAAGAATAAGAAGAAAAAAAAGGAGCACAAGAAGAAGAATAAAAAGGAGAAATGAAGAAAAGTTGGAGAAGAAGAAGAAAAGACGAAGAAGACGAAGAAGAAGAAGAAGATGTAGAAGTTAAAGTCGAAGAAGAAGAATAAGAAGAAGAAGATGAAGAAGAAGAAGATGACAAAGAAGAAGAAGGAGAAGAAGAAGAAAAAGAAGAAGAAACAGAAGAAAAAAGAGGAAGAAGAAGAAAAAGTTGAAGAGGTAGAAGAAGGAAAAACAATAAGAAGAAGAAGAAAAAGAAGAAGAAGAAGAATAAGAGAAGGAAGGAGAAGAAGAAGAAGAAGAAGAAGAGGAAGAAGAAGAAGAAGAGCAAGAAGAAGAACAAGAAGGAGAAGGGGAAGAATTGAAAGAAGGAGCAGAACAAGGAGAATGTTAATAAGGAGAAGAAGAATAAAAAGGCGAAGAAGAAGAAGAAGAGCAGGAAGAAGAAGAAGAAGAAGACGAAAGAGATGAAGAAGAAGAAGAATAAGAAGAGGGAGAAGAAGAAGAAGAAGAAGAAAAAGAAGAAAAGGAAGAAGAAGAGGAAGAAGAAGAAGAAGAAGAAGAAGAAGAAGAAGAAAAAGGAGAAGAAGAAGAAGAAGAAGAAAAAGAAGAAGAAAAAGAAGATGAACAAGAAGGAGAAGAAGAAGAAGAAGAAGAATAAGAAGAAGAAAAAAAAGAAGAAGAAGAAAAAGAAGAAGAACAAGAAGAGGAAGAAGAAGAAGAAGAATAAGAATAAGAAGCAAAAAAGGAAGTGGAAGAAGAAGTTGAGGAAGAAGAAGAAGAAGTATAAGAAGAAGAAGAAGAAGAAGAAGTGAAGTGGAACAAGAAGAATAATAATAAGAAGAAAGAGAAGAAGAAGAAGAAGAAGTACAGGAAGATGATGAAGAAGAATAATAAG
>JAIUJO010000992.1:212500-215000 GCA_023846275.1 Vanilla planifolia
AATAAGAAGAAGAAGAAGAAGAAGAAGAAGATGTAGAAGATGAGGAAGAAGATGAAGAAGAAGAAGATGACGAAGTCGAAGAACAAGAAGAGGAGGAAGAAGTGGTAGAAGAAGTAGTAGTAGTAGTAGTAGTAGAAGAGGTGGAAGAGGAAGAGGAAGTAGAAGATTGAGAGGATGAAGAAAAAGAAGAGGAAGAAGAAGAGGAAGGGGTAGAAGAAAAAGAAGAAGGTGAAGAAGAAGAATAAGAAAAAGAAGAAGAAGAAGAAGAAGAAGAAGAAGAAGAAGAAGAAAAGGAAGAAGCATAAGAATAAATAGAAGTAGAAGGAGAAGAAGAAGAAGAAGAAGAAGAAGAAGAGAAAGAAGAAGAAGAAGAAGAAGAAGAAGAAGAAGATGGAGAAGAAGAAGAAGTATAGTAGTTGAAGGAGAAGAAGGAGAAGAAAAAGTAGGAGAAGGAGAAGAAGAAGAAGAAGAAGAGGAGGACGAAGAAGAAGAAGAAGAAGAAGAAGAAGAAGAAGAAAAAAAACTAAAAAGAAGATGAAGAAAAGTAGAGGAAGAAGAAGAGGAGGAAGAAGAACAAGAAGAAGAAAAGAAAGAAGAAGAAGAAGTAGTTATAGTTATAGGAGAAGAAGACAAAGAGGAAGAAGAAGAAGAATAAGAAGAAGAAGAGGAAGAGGAAGAAAAAGTAGTAGAAGAAGAAGAAGAAGAAAAAGAAGAAGTCGAAGAAGAGGAAGACGAAGAAGAAGAAGAAGAAGAAGAAGAAGAAAAAGAAGAAGAAGAAGAAGAAGAAGAAGAAGGTGAAGAAGAAGAAGTAGAGGGAGAAGAAGGTGAAGAAGAAGAAGAAGAAGAATAGGTGGAAGAAGGAGAAGAAGAAGAAGATGAAGAAGAAGAAGAAGAACAAAAAGAACGAGAAGAAGAAGAAGAAGAAGAAGAAGAAGAAGAAATTGCTGAGGTAGGAGAACAAGATGGGAAGAAGAATAAGAAGAAGAAAAAGAAGCAGACGTAGAAGATGAAGTTTAAGAAGAAGAATAAGAAGAAGAAAAATAAGAAGAGGTAGAAGAAGAAGATGAAGAAGAAGAAGAAAAAGAAGAAGAACAATAAGAAGAAGAGGAAGAGGAAGAATAAGAAGAAGAAAAGGAAGGAGAAAAAGAATTGGAAGAAGAAGATGATGAAGAAGAAGACAAGGAAGATGAAGATGTAGAGCAAGAAGTAGTAATGGAAGAAAAAGAAGAAGAAGAAGATGAGGTGGGGGAAGTAGAAGAATAAGAGGAAGAAAAAGAGGAAAAAAAAGAAGAAGAAGATCACGATGATTATGATGATAGAGTGGAAGAAGATGAAAAAGAGGAAGAAGAAGAAGAAGAAGATGAAGAAGAAGAAGAAGAAGAGGAAGAAGAAGAAGAAAAAGAAGAAGAAAGAAGAAGACAAAAAAGAAGGAGAAAAGGAGGAAGAAGAAGAAGAAGTACAACAAGATGAGGGAGAATAAGAAGAAGAAGAAGATGAAGAAAAGGAAGAAGGAAGAAGAAGAAAAAGAAGGAGAAGGTCAGGATGATGGTGATGAAGAAGAAAAAGAAAAAGTAGATGATGAAGAAGAAGATAGAGAAAGAGAAGAAGAAGAAGAAGAAGAAGAAGAAGAAGAAGTAGACAAAGAAGACGAAGAGGAAGAAGAAGAAGAAGTAGACAAAGAAGACGAAGAGGAAGAAGAAGAAGAAGAGGAAAGAGAAGAAGAGGAGGAAGAAGAAGAAGAAGGAGAAGAAGAAGAGGAATAACAAGAAGAAGTAGAAGAAGAAGAAGAAGGGGAAGAAGAAGAAGTTGAGGAAGAACTAGAGAAAGAAGAACAAAAAAGTATAAGACGAAGAACAACAACAACAACAAAAAGTATAGGAAGAAGAAGAAGAAGAGGAAGAAGAAGAAGATGAAGAAGAAGAAGATGGTGATGATGAAGAAGAAGAAGAAGAGGAAGATGGTGATGATGAAGAAAAAGAGGAAGAAGAAGTAGATGAAGAAGATGAAGAAGAAGAAGAAGAAGAAGAAGAAGGACAAGAAGAAGAAAAAGCAGCAGATGAAGAAGAAGAAGAAGAAGAAGAAGAAGAAGAAGTTGAAGAAGTAGAAGAATAAGAAGAGGAAGAAGAAGAAAAAGAAGAAGAAGAAGAAGAAAAAGAAGTAGAAGTAGAAGAAGAAGATGATGATTAAGAAGAAGTAAAAGAATAAAAAATAGATGATGAAGAAAAAGAACAAGTAGAAGAAAAAGAAGAAGAGGAAGGGGAAGAGGAAGATGAAGAAGTAGAAGAAGAAGAAGAGGAAAAAGAAAAAGAAGAGGAAGACGAAGATGAAGAAGAAGAAGATGAAGAAGAAGAAGAAGTAATAGAAGAAGAAGAAAAGGAGGAAAAAGTAGAGGAAGAAGAGGTCGAGGAGAAAGAAGAAGAAGAGGAAGAAAAAGAAGAACAGGAAGAAGAAGAAGATGATGATGAAGAACAAGAAGAAGAAGATGAAGTAGAAGAAGAAG
>JAIUJO010000992.1:220000-222500 GCA_023846275.1 Vanilla planifolia
TGAAGTTGTAGAAGAACAAGAACAAGTGGAAGAAGAAGATAAAAAAGATGATGTTGATAAAGAAATAGAAGTAGAAGATGAAGAAGAAGAAGAAGAAGAACAAATAGAAGCAGAAGAAGAAGATGGAGAAGAAGAATAAGAAGAAGAACTAGATGATGAAGAAGAAGAAGAAGAAGAAGAAGAAGAGGAAGAGGAAGAGGAAGAGGAAGATGAAAAGCCAAAGGAAGAGGAAGAAGAAGTTAGAGAAGAACAAGAAAATGAAGTTTAAGAAGAAGAAGAAGAAAATGAGGAAGAAGTTGAAGAGGAAGAAGAAGAAGAAGAAGAAGAAGAAGTAGAAGAGGAAGAAGTTGAAGAGGAAGAAGAAGAAGAAGAAGAAGAAGAAGAAGAGGAAGAAGTTGAAGAGGAAGAAGAAGAACAAGAACAAGACGAGAAGAAGAAGAATAACGAGAAGTATGAGAAGTAAAAAGAGAAGAAGAAGAAGATGAAAAAGAGGAAGAAGAAAATGATGATGAAGAAGAAGAAGAACTAGAAGAAGAGGAAGAAGAAGAAGAAGAAGAAGAAGAAGAAGAAGAAAAAGAAGAAGAAGAAGAAGAAGCTGATGAAGAAGAAAAAGAAAGAGAAGAAGAACAAGAAGAAGTAGAAGAAGAAGAAAAAGAAAAAGAAGAAGAAGAAGAGTAAGAAGATGAACAAGAAGAAGAAGAAGAAGAAGAAGGCAAAGAGGAAGAAGAAGTAGAAGAAGAAGTAGATGAAGAAGAAGAAGACAAAGAAGAAGAAGGAGAAGAAGAAAAACAAGAATGAGAACAAGAAGATGAAGAAGTAGATGGAGAAGAAGAAGAAGAGGAAGAAGAAGAAGAAGATTATAAAGAAAAGAAGAATAATAACAATATTAATAACAATAATAATAAAAAAAGGTGGGTGAAGAAGAAGAAGAAGAAGGGGAAGAAGGAAAAAAGGAAGTAGTAGAAGAAGAAAAGAAAAAGAAGTAAAAGTAGTAGAATTACAAGTTGAGGATGAAGGTAACAAAGAAGATAAAGAAGAAGAAGAAGAAAAAGATGAAGAAGTAGAAAAAGAAGAGGTAGAGGAAGAGGAATGAGAAGAATAATAAGTGGAAGAAGAAGAAGTAGATGAAGAAGATGAAAAAGAAGAAGAAGATGATGAAGAAGAAGAAGATGATGACAAAGAAGAAGAAGAAGAAGAAGAAGAAGAACAAGAAGAAGAAGAAGAGGAGGAGGAAGAAGAAGTAGAGGAAAAAAATTAAGAAGAAGAAGGAGGAGGAGGAAGAAGATGATGAAGATGAAGAAGAAGAAAAAGAAGAAGAAGAAGAGGAAGAGGAGGAGGAAGAAGAAGAAGAAGTAGAAGAAGAAGAAAAAGAGCGGGAAGAAGAAGCTGAAGAAGAAGAAGAAGAAGAAGAAGAAGATGAAGAAGAAGAAGTTGTAGAAGAAGAAAAAGAGGAAGAAGAAGAAGAAGAAGAAGTAGAAGGACAAGAACAAGTAGAAGACAATAAAAGACGAAGAAGAAGAAGAAGAAAAAGAAGAAGTAGAGGAAAATCAAGAAGCAAAGTAAAAATAAGAAGAAGAAGAAGAAGAAGAAGAAGAAGAAGAAGAGGAAGTAGAAAAACTACAAGAAGAAGCAGGTAAAGAAGAAAAAGAAGAAGGGGAAGAAGAAGAAAAAGAAGAAAAAGAAATAGATGAAGAAGACGAAAAACAAGAAGAAGAAGAAAAAGAAGACGCAGAAGAACTAGAATTTCAAGAAGAAGATGAAGGATAAGAAGAAGGAGGAGATAAAGAAGAAGAAGAAGAAGAAGACTAAAAGGAAGAGGAATTAGAAGTAAAAGTGGAAGAAGAAAAAGAATAGGAAGAAGAAGATGAAGAAGAATAAGAAGGAGAAGATGAAGAAGAAGAAGAAGAAGATGAAGAAGAAGAAGAAGATGAAAAAGAGGAGGAAGAGGAAGAAGAACAAGAGGAAGAAGAAGAGGAAGAAGGTAATAGAAGAAGAAGAAAAAAAAGAAGGAGAAGATGATGTTGAAGACGAAAAAGAAGAAGAAGAAGAAGAAGAAGAGGAAGAGGAAGAAGAAGAATAATAAGAAGAAGAAGAAGGCTGATAAGGAGTAGTAGAGGAAGAAGAAGAAAAAGAAGAAGTAAAAGAAGACGAACAAGAAGAAGAAGAAGAAAGAGAAGAAGAAGAAGAAGAAGAAGATTAAGAAGAAGAAGAAGAAGAAGAAGAAGAAGAAGAAGAAGAAGAAAAAGAAGTAAAAGAAGGACTGGAAAAGGGAGGAGAAGGAGAAGAAGAAGAAGAAGAAGAAAAAATAGTAATAGTAGCAGAAGAGAAGAAGGAGAAGAAAAAGAAGAGCAAGAAGAAGAAGAAGAGGAGGAAGATGATGAAGAAGCACAGGAAAAAGAAGAAGAAGAGGAGGAAGTGGAAGAGGAATTAGAAGAACAAGAAGAAGAAGAATGTAAAGAAAAAGAAGAACAAGAAGGAGAAGAAGAAGAAGATGAAGAAG
>JAIUJO010000992.1:227500-229277 GCA_023846275.1 Vanilla planifolia
AAGAATAAGAAGAAGAAAAGGGTAAAGAAAAAGAAGAAAAAGATGGGGTAGAAGAAGAAGAAGAAGATGATGATGATGATGAAGAAGTAGAAGAAGAAGACGAAAAACAAGAACTAGAAGAAGAAGAAGAAGAAGAAGAATTAGAATTTGAAGAAGAAGATGAAGAAGAAGGAGACAAAGAAGAAGAAAAAGAAGAAGAGGAAAAGGAAGAGGAAAAAGAAGTATAAGTGGAAAAAGAAAATGAATAGGAAGAAGAACAAGAAGAAGAAGTAGAAAAAGAAGAAAAAAAAGAAGAAGAAGAAGATGATGATGAAGAAGAAGAAGATGAAGAAGAAGAAGATGAAGAAGAGAAGGAAGAAGAAGAAGAAAAAAAGGAAGAAGATGAGGAAGAAGGAAGAAGAAGAAGAAGAAGAAGTAGTAGACAAGGAAGGATAAGAAGATGGGGAAGAAGAAGATGAAGAAGAAGAAGAAGATGAAGAAGATGAAGAAGAAGAAAAAGAAGTATAAGAAGAAAAAGATGAATAGGAAGTAGTAATAGAAGAGGAAGAAGAGAAGAAGAAGGGGAAGAAGGAGAAGAAAAAGAAGAAGAAGAAGAAAAAGAAGAGAAAGAACAAGTCGAAGAGGAAGAAGAAGAAGAAGTGAGAGAAAGAAGACCAAGAAGAAGAAGAATAAGAAAAAGAAGAAGAAGATGAAGGGAAGAAGTGGTAGAAGAAAAGGTAGAAGAAGAAGGAGAAGGAGGAGAAAAAATAAGAATGAAAACAAGAAGAAGATGAAGAAGTAGAAGAAGAAGAAAAAGAATAAGAAGATGATGATGATGAAGAAGATGAAGAAGATGAAGAAGGGAAAGAAGAAAAAGAAGGAGAAGAAGAAGAAGAAGAAGAAGAAGAAGAAGAAGACAAAGGGGAAGAAGAAGAAGAAGAAGATGAAGAAGTGGAAGAAGAAGGCGAACAAGAAGAAGAAGAAGAAGATGAAGAGGAAGAAGAAGAAGCAGAAGAAGAAGAAGATGAAGAAGAAGAGGAAGTAGAAGAGGAAGAAGAAGAAGACCAACAAAAACAAGAAATTTAAGAAGAACAAGGAGAAGAAGATGAACGAGAGAAGAAGGACAAGAAGAAGAAGAAGTTGAAGGAAAAGATAAAGATGAAGAAGAAGAGAAACAAGAAGAATTAGAAGAATAAGAAGATGAAGAAGGAGAAGAAGAAGAAGAAGAATAGGAAGATGAAGAGGTAGAAGAGGAAGAAGAGGGAGAAGAAAAAATAAGAAGAAGAAGAAGAGGAAGAAGAAGGAGAAGATGATGATGAAGAAGAAGAAGAATAAGAAGAAGAAGAAGAGGAAGAAGGAGAAGAAGAAGAAGAAGATGAAGAAGAAGAAGAAGAAGAAGAGTTAGAAGAAGAAGATGGGGAAGAAGAAGAAGAAGAAGAAGAACGTGATGATGAAGAAGAAGAAGAGGTAGAATATGTTGAAAAAGACGAAGTTAAGGAAGAAGAAGAAGAACAAGTAGAAGAAGAGGAAGAGGAAGAAGAAGAAGAAGAGGAAGGCGAAGAAGAAGAATAATAAGAAGAATAAGAAGAAGAAGAGGAAGAAGAAGAAGAGGTAGAAGAAGAAGAAGAAGAGAAATTTTGGAAGAAGTAGTACAAGAAGGAGAAGAAAAAGTAGAAAAAGAAGGAGAAGAAGAAGAAGATGATGAAGAAGAAGAAGAAGAAAAAGGAGATGAAGAAGTAGAGGAAGAAGTTGAAGAAGAAGAAGAAGAAGAAGAACAAGAAGAAGAAGAAGAAACCAC
>JAIUJO010001510.1:0-5000 GCA_023846275.1 Vanilla planifolia
CAAAATAGAAGAAGAAGAAGAAGAGGAAGAAGAAGAAGAAGAAGAAGAAGAAGAAGAAGAATCTGAACAATAATAATAATGATAGTAATATTAGTAATAATAATAATAAGAGAAAGAAGAAGAAGAAGAAGAAGAAGAAGAAAAAATAAGAAGAATAAGAAGAAGAGGAAGAAGAAGAAGAAGAAGAAGAAGAAGAAGAAGAAGATGGAGAAGGAGAAGAAGGCAAAGAAGAAGAAGAAGAAGAAGAAGAAGAAGATGAAGATGAAGAAGAAGAAGAAGAAGAAGAAAAAGAAGAAGAAGAGGAAGAGGAAGAAGAAGATGAAGAGGAAGAAGAACAAGAAGAAGATGAAGAAGTAGAAGTAGAAGAAAAAGAAGAAGAAGAAGAGGAAGAAGAAGGGCAAGAAAAACAAGAAGAAGATGAAAAAGTGGAAGTAGAAGAAATAGAAGAAGAAGAAGAAGAAGAAGGAGGAGGAGGAGGAGGAGGAGAAGAAGAAGAAGGAGAAGAAGAAGAACAACAACTAGAAGAAGAAGATGAAAGAGAAGAAGAAGAAGAAGAATAAGTAGAAGAAAATAAAGATGATGAAGAAAAAGAAGAAGAAGAAGAAGAAGAAGAAGAAGATGAAGAAGAAGAAGAAGAAGAAGAAGAAGAAAAAGTAGAAGAAGACAAAGAAGAAGAAGTAGAGGAAAATGTAGAAGAAGAAGAATAATAATAAGTATTGAGAAGAATAAGAAGAAGTAGAAGTAAAAGAAGAAGAAAAAGAAGAAGAAGAAAAAGAAAAAGCATATGAAGAACAAGAAGAAGAAGAGGAAGAAGATGAAGAAGACGAAGTAGAAGAAGGTGAATAAGAAGAAGAAGAAGCAGAAGATGATGATGTTGAAGAAGAAGAAGAGGTAGATGAAAAAGTAGAAGAAGAGGAAGAAGAAGAAGAAAAAAATGTAGAAGAAGTAGTAGTAGAAGAAGAAGGAAAGACAAAGAAGAAAAGAATGACGAAGAAGAGAAAGAAGAAGAAGACAAAGAAGAAGAATGAGAAAATGAAGATGAAGAAGAAGAAGAAGAGGAAAAACAAGAAGAGGATGATGAAGTAGAAGAAGAAGAAGAAAAAGGAGATAAAGATATGGAAGAAGATTATGAAGAATAGGAAGATGATGACGAAGAAGAAGAAGTAGAAGAAGAAGAAGAAGATGAAGATGAAGAAGAAGAAGTAGGTTAAGAAGAAGATGAAGAAAAAGCAGAAGAAGCAGAAGGAGGAGAAGAAGAAGACGAATGAGAAGAAGGAGAAGAAGGAGGACAACAAGATGAAGAAGAAGAAGAGGAAGTAGAAAAGGAAGATGAAAAAGAAGAAGAAGACAAAGAAGATGATGAAGAAGTAGATGATGAAGAAGAACAAGAAGAACAAGAAGAAGTAGAGGAAGACAAAAAAGTACACGTAGAAGAAGAAGAAGAAAAAGAAAAAGAAGATTAAGAAGAAGAAGAAGACGAAGAAGAAGAAGAAGAAGGAGAAGATGATGATGATGATAATGATGGAGAAGAAGAAGAAGAAGAAAAAGAGGAAGAAGGAGACCAAGAAGGAGAAGAAGAAGAAAAAGAAAAAGAAGGAGATGAAGATGGAGAGTAAGAAGAAGTTGAAGAAGAAGAAGAATCAGAAGAAGAAGAAGAAGAATATGATGATGAGGTTGAAGAAGAAGCAGAAGAAGAAGAAGAAAAAGACGAAGAAGAAGATAAAAAAGAAGGAGGAGGAGGAGAAGAAGAAGAAGAAAATGAAGAAAAAAAAAGAAACAGAAGAAGGTGATGAAGAAGATGAAGAAGAAGAAGAAGAAGAAAAAGAAGAAGAAGAAGTCGAAGAGGAAGAAGAAGAAGAAGAAGAAGAAGAAGAAGACAAAGAAGAAGAAGAATAAGTAGATGAAGAAGAAATTGAAGAAGAAGAAAAATAGGAAAATAAGAAAAAAAAGAAGTAGATGAAGAAAAGGACGAGAAAAAGAAGAAGAAGAAGAGGAGGAAGAAGGAGATGAAGTAGAAGGAAAAGAGAAAGAAGATGGAGATGAAGGAGAAGAAGAAGAAGAAGAAAATGAAGAAGAAGAAGAAGAAGGAGAAGAGAAAGAAGAAGAAGAAGAAGAAGAAGAAGAAGAAGAAGAAGTAGTAGTAGATGAAGAAGAAGAATAAGAAGAAGATGAAGAAGGAGGAGTAAAATGAGAAGAAGCAGAAGAAAAAGAGGAAAAAGAAGCAGAAGAAGAAGAAAAAAAAGATGCTGAAGTAGAAGGAAAAGTAGAAGAAAAAGAAGAACAACAAGAAGAAGAAAAAGAAAAATAAGAAGAAGAAGAACGAGAAGACAAAGAAAAAGAAGGAGAAGAAGAGATAGAAGAAGAAGAACAACAAGTAGAGGGACGAGAAGAAAAAAAGAAGAAGGAGAAGAAGAAGAAGAAGAAAGAGAAGAAGGTGTAGGAGAAGAAGAAGAAGAAAAAGAAGTACGCGAAGAAGAAGAAGAAGAAGAAGAAGAAAAAGAACAAGAACAAGAACAAGAAGAAGAAGAAGGCAAAGAAGAAGAAGAATAAGAAGAAGAAAAAGAAGAAGAAGACGAAGAAAAAGACGAAGAAGAAGAAGAAGAAAATGAAGGACATGTAGAAGAAGAAGAAGAAGAAGAGGATGATGATGATGATGAAGAAGAAGTAGTAGTAGTAGTAGTAGAAGAAGATGAAGATGAAGAAGAAGAAGACAAAGAAGAAGAAGAAGGAGGAGGAAGAAGAAGACAAAGGCAAAGAAGAAGAAGAAGAAGAAGAAGAAGACGAAGACGAAGATGAAGATGAAGCAGAAGAAGAAGAAGAAGAATAAGAGGAAGAAGAAGTAGAAGAAGAAGAAATAGTAGAAGAAGAAGAAGTAGTAGAACAACAAGAAGAAGATAACGAAGAAGATGAAGATAAAGTCAAAGAAGAAGAAGAAAAAAGAAGAAGAAGAAGAAGAAGAAGAAGAAGAAGAAGATGGAGAAGAGGAAGAAGAAGAATAAGAAGAAGAAGAAGGAGAAGAAGAGGAAGGAGAAAAAGAAGAAGAATAAGAAGAAGTGGAAGAAGGAAAAGAAGAAGAATTAGAAGAAGAAGAAGAAGAACAAGATCAAGAACAAGAAGTACAAGTAGTAGTAGTAGTAGTATTACAAGAAGAAGAAGAAGACGAAGGAGATGAAGAAGAAGAAGATGTGGTGGAAGAAGATGAAGATAAAATGAGAAGAAGGAGAAGAAGATGATGAAGAAGAAAGAGAAGAAGTCAAAGAAAAATGATGATGAAGAAGAAGAAGAAGACGAAGAAGAAAAGGATAAATAAAAAGTTGAAGAAGATCAAGAAGAAGATGGAGAAGAAGAACAAGATGAAGAGGAAGAAGAAGAAGAAGAAGAAGAATAAGAAGATGGAGAATTAGAACAAGAAGAATAAGGAGAAAAGCGAGAAGAAGAAGAAGAAGAAGAAAAAGTAGAAGAAGATGGAAAGGAAGAAGATGAAGAAGAAGAAGAAGAAGAAGATGAACAAGAAGGAGAAGAAGAACACGAAGAAGAAGATGAAGAAGAGAAAGGAAAAAAACGAATAAAAGAAGAAGAAGAAGAAGAAGAAGAATGTAGTAGAAGAAGAAGAAGGAGAAGAAGAATTAGAAGAAGAATAGGAGGAAGAAGAAGAAGAAGAAGAAGTAAAAGAAGAAGAAGAAGAAGTAGAAAAAGAAGAAGAAGAAGATGAAGAAGAGGAAGAAGAAGAATACAAAGAAGAAAAAGAAGAAGAAGAAGAAAAGCAAAAAGATGAAGAAGAAGAAGTTGAAGAAGTAGATGAAAAAGAAGAAGAAGAAGAAGAAGAAGAAGAAAAAGAAGAAGACTATGAAGAAGAAGACTAAGAAGAAGAAGAAGTAGAAGAAGGAATAGAAAAAGAAGAAGAAGAGGGAGAAGATGAAGAAGAAAGAGTAAAATGAGGAGAAGAAGAAGAATATGAAGAAGAAAAAGTAAACATACAAGTAGTAGAAGAAGATAAAGTAGTGAAAGAAGAAAATGAAGAAGAAAAAGAAAAAGAAGTAGAAGAAGAAGATAATGTTGAAGAAGAAGAAGAAGAAGACAAAGAAGAAGAATATGACGAAGAACAAGAAGAAGATGATGAAGTTGGAGTAAAATGAGAAGAAGGAGAGGAAAAGGAGGAAGAAAAAGGAGTAAGAAGAATACGAATAAAAAGAAGAAGTAGAAGAAAGAAAAGAAGAAAATGAAGATGAAGGAGATGAAGAAGAAGAAGAAGAACGAGAAGACAACGAAAAAGAAGACAAATAAGAAGGAGAAGAAGACATTGAAGAAGAAGAAGAAGAAGAAGAAGGATGAGAAGAAAAAGAAGAAGAAGAAGAAGAAGCAGAAGAAGAAGAAGAAGAAGATGAAGGAGAAGAAGTAGAAGAAGAAGTAGGAGAAGAAGAAGAAGAAGAATTAGAAGAAGAAGAAAAAGAAAAAGAAGGAAATGATGAAGAAGAAGAAGTAGAAGAAGAACACGAAGAAGAAGAAGGGAGGAAGAAGAAGAAGAAGTCAAAGAATAAGAGGAAGAAGAAGAAGAAGAAGAAGAAGAAGAAGAAGACGTAGAAGAAGAAGAAGAAGAGGAAGAAGAAGAAAAAGGTGATGGAGAAGAAGAAGAAGAAGCAGAAGAAGAAGAAGAAGAAGAAGAAGGCAAAGAAGAAGAAAAAGAAGAAGAAGAAGGCAAAGAAGAAGAAGAAGACGAGGAAGAAGAAGAAGTAGAAGAAGAAGAAGATGTAGAAGAAGAAGAAGACGACGAAGAAGAAGAAGAAGTAGAAGAAGAAGATGAATAAGAGGAAGAAGTAGAAGAAGTAGTAGTAGAAGAAGAAGAAGAAGTAGAACAAGAAGAAGAAGATAACGAAGAAGTTGAAGATGACGTCAAAGAAGAAGATTAAAAAGAAGAAGAAGAAGATGATGATGAAGAAGGAGATGAATAAGAAAAGAAGAAGAAGAAGAAGAAGAAGAGAAGAGGAAAAAGAATTAGAAGT
>JAIUJO010001510.1:10000-12500 GCA_023846275.1 Vanilla planifolia
GAATTAAATGAAAGAGTTGAAGTAGAAGAAGAAGATGATGATGATGATGAAGATAAAGGAAGAAAAAGGAAAACAAGATGAAGAAGCAGAAGTAGAAGAAGAAGAAGAAGAAGAAGGGGATGGCGAAGAAGAAGAAGACGAAGACGAAAAAGAAGAAGAAGAAGAAGAAGAAGTAAAAGAAGACGAGAAGTAGAAGAAGAAGAAGAAAAATAATAATAATAAGAAGAAGAAGAACAAGAAGAAGAAGACGAAGAAGACAAAAAAGAAGAAGAAGAAGAACAATGAATGAAGAAGAAGGAGAAGAAGAAGAAGAAGAAGAAGAAGAAGGAGAAGAAGAAGAAGAAGAAGGAGAAGAAAGAAGAAGAGGAAGAAGAAAATGATGATGAATATGAATAATAATAATATTAAACATAATAATAACAATAAGAAGAAGGAGTTGAAGTAGAAGAAGAAGAAGATAAAGGAAGAAGGAGAAGAAGATGAAGAAGCACAAGAAGAAGAAGAAGAAGAAGAAGAAGAAGAAGAAGAAGAAAAAGAAGATGAAGTAGAAAAGAAAGAAGATGAAGAAGAAGAAGACCAAGAAAGGGACATAGAACAAGAAGATGAGGAAGATGAAGAGGAAGAAGAAGAACAGGAAGACGAAGAAGAAGAACAAGGTGATGAAGTATGAGAATAGAGGTATGAACAAGAAGAAGATGACGAAGAAGAAGAAGAAGATGAAGAAGAAGAAGAAGAAGATGAAGTAGAAGAAGAAGAAAAGAAGAAAAAAAAGAACAAGAATAGCAAGATAAAAAAAGAAGGAGAAGAAAAAGAAGATCACGAAGAAGAAAAAGATGAAAAAGAAGAAAAAGTAGTTGAGGACGAAGAAGGAGAGGTAGAAGAACATGATGCTGAAGAAGAAGAAGCAGAAGAGGAAGAAGAAGAAGAAGAAGAAGAAGAAGAAGAAGAAGAAGAAGAAGAAAAAGAAGAAGAAGTAGACAAAGAAGGGCAAGAAGAAGAAGAAAAAGAAGAAGAAGAAGAAGAAGAAAAAGAAGAAAAAGAAGAAGGTGACAAAGAAGAAGAAAAGGAATAAGAAGAAGAAGAAGAAGAGGAAGAACAAATAAAAGAAGAAGAACAGGATGAAGAAGAAAAAGAAGAAGAAGAAGAAGTAGACGAAGAAGTAGTAGAAGAAGAAGTTATAGAAGAAGAAGAAGAAGAAAAAGAAGGAATAGAAAGAGAAGAAGAAGAAGTAGAAGAAGAAGAAGAAGAAGAAGAACAAGATGAAGACGAAGAATAGGAAGAAGCAGAGCATGAAGAAGAAGAAGAAGAAGAAGAAAATGATATAAAAGAAGAAGAAGAAGAAGATAAAGAAGAAGAATAAGAAAAAGAAAAAGAAGAAGAAAAAGAAGAAGACTAAGAGAAAGTAGAAGTTGATGAAGAAGAAGTAGACGAAGAGTTAATAGATGATGAATAAGTAGGCAAAGAAGAAGAAAAAGAAGAAGAAGAAGAAGAAGAAGAAGAAGAAGAAGTAGACAATGAACAAGAACAAGTAGAAGAAGAAGAAGAAGAAGAACCAAAATAGGAAGAAAAAGATGAAGAAGAAGAAGAAGATGAAGAAAATGAAGAAAAAGAAGAAAAAGAAGTAATAAAAGAAGAAGAAGCGGAAGAAGAAGGCGAAGAAGAAGTTGAAGAAGAAGAAGAAGAAGAAGAAGTTGAAGAAGAAGAAGAAGATGAAGAAGAAGAAGGAGAGGATGTAGAAGAAGAAGAAGAAGGATAATAAAAAGAATAATAACAATAATAATAATAATATTACTAATAGTAATAATAATAGTAGTTTCAAAGAAGAAGAAGAAGAAGAAGAAGAAGAAGATGAACAAAAAGAAGAAGAAGAAGAAGAAGAAGCAGTAGTATTAGATGAAGAAGAAGATGATGATGATGATGAGGGAAGGAAGAAGAAAAAGAAGAACAAGAAGTCGACGAAAAAGAGGAAGAAGAAGAAGAAGAAGATGATGATGATGATGATGATGATGAAGAGGAATGAGAAGAAGTTGATGAAAAAAAGATGAATAAGAAGAAGAACAAGAAGTAGTAGAAGGAGAAGAAGTAGAGGAAAGAGAAGATGAAGTAGAAGAAGAATAAGAAGGAGAAGAAATAGAAGTAGAATAAGATGTTGAAGAAGGAGAAGGAGGCAAAGAAGAAGAAGTAGAAGAAACACAAGACCAAGAAGAAGAAGGAGAAGGAGGAGGAGGAGGAGAAGAAGAAGAAGAGGAAGGAGAAGAAGAAGGTGAAGAAGAGGAAGAAGAAGAAGAAGAAGAAGAAGATGAAGAAGAAGAAGAATATGAAGAAAAAGAAGAATAAGAAGAAAAAGAAAAAGATGACGAAGAAGAAGAAGAAGAAGATGAAGAAGAAGAAGAATATGAAGAAAAAGAAGAATAAGAAGAAAAAGAAAAAGATGACGAAGAAGAAGAAGAGGAAGAAGAAGAAGTAGAAGAAGAAGAGGAAGAAGAAGAAAAAGAAGAAA
>JAIUJO010001510.1:17500-40000 GCA_023846275.1 Vanilla planifolia
GGAAATGAAGATGATGACGAAGAGGAAGAGGAAGAAGAACAACAAGAAGAAGATGAAGAAGAAGAATATGAAGAAGAAGAAGAAGAAAAAGAAAGAGAAGAATGGGAAGGAAAAGAAGAATAAGATGAAGACGAAGAAGAAGAAGAAGAAAGAGAAGCAGAAGATGAAGAAGGAGAAGGAGAAAAAGAAGATGATGATGATTAAGAAGGAGAAGAAGAAGGAGAAGAAAAAGGAGAAGACGAAGAAAAAGAAGAAGAAGGAGGACGAGGAGGAGGAGGGGGAGAACAAGGAGAAGAAGATGAACTAGAAGAAGAAGAAGAAGAAGAAGAAGAAGAAGATGATGGTGATGAAGAGGAAAAAGAAGAAGAAGAAGAAGAAGACGATGAATAAGTAGAAGAAGAAGAAGAAGAAGAAGTAGAAGAAGAAGGAGAAGATGGAGAAGGAGAAGAAGAAGAAGAAGAAGAAGAAGGAGAAGAAGAAGAAGGAAAAGATGAAGAAGAAGAAGAAGTTGAAGAAGTAGAAGTCTACGAAGAAGATGAGGAAGTAGAAGATGATGATGAAGAGGAACGAGAAGAAGATGATGAAGAAAAAGAGCAGAAGAAGAAGAAGAAGAAGAGGAAGAAAAATAAGAAAAAAAATTATAAGAAGAAGAAGAGGAACAACGTGAAAAGGAAGAAGAAGAAGATGAAGAAGAAGTAGAAGAAGAAGATGAAGAATAAGAAGAAGAAGAAGAAGGAGAAACAAAAGAAAGAGAAGAAGAAGAAGAAGAAGAAGAAGAAAAAGGAGGAGAAGAAGTAATAGAAGAATAAGTAGTAGAAGAAGAAGATGAAGATGAAAAGGAAGAATAAGAGGAAGAACACGATGAAGAAGATGAAGTGGAAGAAGTTGAAGAAAACAAAGAAGAAGGAAAAGAAGAAGAAGAAGAAAAAGAAAAGGAAAATGAAGATGAGGATGTAGAAAAAGAAGTTGAAGAAGAAAAAGAAGAAGAAGAAGTTGATGTTGCGGAAGATGAAGAAGAAGAAGGGAAGAAGAAGAAGAAGAAGAAGAAGATGAAGAAGATGAAGAAGAAGAAGGAGAAGAAGAATAAGAAGATGAAGACATAGAAGAAGAAGAAGATGAAGAAGAAGGAGAAGGAGAAGAAGAAGAAGAACAACAAGAAGGCCAAAAAAAAGTAGAAGAAGAACGAGAAGAATGAGGGGAAGAAGAAAGAGAAGGAGAAGAAGGAGAAGAAGAAGAAGAAGTAGATGGTGATGATGATGATGATGAAGAAGAAGAGGTGGGAGAAGAAGAAGACAAAGAGGAAGAGGAAGAAGAAGAAGATGAAGAAGAAGAAGATGATGTAGAAGAAGAGGAAGAGAAAGTATAGGAGGACGAAGAAGAAGAAGATCAAGCAGGAGAAAAAAGGAAGAAGAAGAAGAAGAAGAAGTGGAAGAAGAAGAAGAAGACAAAGAAGATTAAGAAGAGGACAAAGAAGGAGAAGAAGAAGGAGAAAAAGAAGAAGTCAAAGAAGAAGAAGCAGAAGCAGAAGAAGAAGGAGAAGAAGTGGGAGAAGAAGAAGAAGAGGAAGAAGAAGAACAAGAAAAGAACAAGAAGATGAAAAAGAAGAAGTAGATGATGATGAAGAAGAAGAAGAAGAAAAAGAAGAAAAGAAGAAGTATAAGAACAAGGCAATGAAAACGAATAAGAAGATGAAGAAGAAGAAGAAGAAGATGATGATGAAGAAGAAGAAAGAGAAGGAGAAGAAGAAGATGAAGAAGAAGAAGAAGATGATGATGATGATAAAGAAGGAGAAGAAGAAGAGGAACAAAAAGGTGAAGAAGAATATGAAGAAGAAGAAGAAGAAGAATAAGAAGAAAAAGAAAAATAAGAATATGAAGAATATGAACAAGGAGAAGAAGGAGGAAAAAGAGAAGAAGAATAAGAAGAAGAAAAAGAAGAAGAAGGTGAAGAAGCCAAAGAAGAAGAAGATGAAGACGAGGAAGAAGAAGAAAGAGAAAAAAAGAAGAAGAAGAGGAAGAGGAAGAAGAAGAAGTGGTAGACAAAGAAGAGGAAGAAGAAGAAGAAAAAGAAGAAGAAGAAAAAAAAAGAAGAACAAGAAGTAGAAGAAGAAGAAGAAGAATACAAAGAAGAAGAAATGGAAGAAGAAGAAGAAGAAGAAGAAGAAGAAGAAAAAGAAGAAGAAGAAGAAGAAGGTGAATTAGAATTAATAAAAGAAGAAGAAGAAGAAGAAAATTAATAATAACAATAACAAGAAAAAGGTAAAAACAAAGAAGGAGACGAAGTTGAAGAGGAAGAAGAAGAAGAAGAAGAAGAAGAAGAAAAAAAAAAGAATAAGAAGGAGATTAAGATGAAGAAGAAGTAATAGAAAAAGATGAAGAAGTAGAAGAAGAAAAAGGAAGAAGAAGCAAAAGAAGAAGAAGATAAAGATGAAGTTGAAGAAGAAGAAGAAGAATAAGAGTTAAAAGAAGAAGAAGAATAAGAGTTAAAAGAATAAGAAGAAGTGGAAAGAGAAGAAGAAGCAGATGACAAAGAAGAAAACGAAAAAAATGAAGAAGAACCCAAAGAAGAAAAAGAAGAAGTAGAAGAGGAAGAAGAAGAAGAAGAAGAAGAGGAAAAAGAACAAATAAAAGAAGAAGAAGAAGAAGCAAATGAAAAAGAAGTATAGGATGAAGAAAAAGACAAAGAAGAAGAAGCCATAGAAGAAGAAGAAGAAGAGGAAGAAGAAGAAGAAGAAGAAGAAGATGACAAAGAAGAAGAGGAAGAAGAAGAAAACGAAGAAGTAGAATACATAGAAGAAATAGAAGTAAAGGATGGTCAAGAAGAAGAAAATGAAGATAGAAGTAGAAGAAGGAGAAGAAGACGAAGAAGGAGAACAAGAAGAACAAGAAAAAGAAGAAGACAAAGAAGAAAATAAAGAAGAAGAGGAAGAAGATGTAGAAGAAAGATAAGAAGAAGAACATGAAGATGTTGAAAAGAAGAAGAAGAGGAAGAAGAAGAAGAAGCAAAATAAGTAGAAGAAAAAGAAGAAGAAGAAGAAGAGGACAAAGAAAATGAAGTCGTGGACGAAGAAGAAGAAGAAGAAGAAGAAGAAGAAAAGGAAGAAGAAGGAGGAGAAGAAGAAGAAGAAGAAGGAGGAGGAGAAGAAGAAGAAGAAGAAGATGATGATAATGATGAATTAGATGAAGAATAAGAATAAGTAGAGGAAGAAGAAGAAGTAGAAGTGGAAGATAAGCAAGATGAAGAAGGAGAAGAAGGAGAACAAGAAGTAGAAGTAGAAGAAGAAAAAGAAGAAGAAGAGGATGAAGAAGAAGTATTAGAGGATGAAGAAGAAGAAGATGTAGAAGATGATGAAAAAGAAGAAGAAGAAGAAGAAGAAGAAGAAGAAGAAAAGGGAGAAGAACGAAAAGAAGAAGAAGAGGAAGAAGTAGAAGAAGAAGAAGAAGAAGAAGAAGAAGTATAAGAAGAAGAGGAAGAAGATGAAGAAGAAGAAGAAGAAGAAGAAGAATAAGTAGAAGAAGAAGAAGAAGAAGAAGAAGAAGAATAAGAAGAAGACAAAGAAGAAGAAGAAGAAGAAGAAGAAGACGAAGACGAAGACGATGAAAAAGAAGAAGTCAAAAAAGATGAAGATGAAAATGAAGAATACATTAAAGAAGACCTAGAAGAAGATGAAGATGAAGAAGAAGAAGAAGAAGTGGAATAAGAATAAGAAGAAGATGTAAAATAGGAAGAAGAAGGAGAAGACGAAGAAGAAGAAGAGTAAGAAAAAGAAGACCAAGAAAAAGAAGAATACAAGAAGAAGAAGAAGGAAAAAAAGAAGAAGACGAAAAGGAAGAAGAAGGAGGAGAAGAAGATGGAGAGGAGGAAGAAGAAGAAGAAAAAGAAGAAGAAGAGGAACGAGAAAAAAAGATAAAGAAGGGAAAGAAGAAGACCAAGAAGAAGAAGATGAAGACATAGTAGAATAAGAATAAGAAGGAAAAGAAAGAAAGGAAGAAGAAGGAGAAAATGGAGAAGTAGATGGAGAAGTTGAACGAAAAGATGAAGAAGTATATGAACAAGAAGAAAAAGAAGAGGACAAAGATGTGGATGGTGAAGAAGAAGAGGAAGAAGAGGAAAAAGAAGAAGAAAAAGAAGAAGAAAAAGAAGAAAGGAAAGAAGAAGATGAAGAAGAAGAAAATGATGATGAAGAAGAAGAAGAACAAGAAGAAGAAGAAGAAGTAGAAGACAAAAAGTAGAAGAAGGAGAAGAGGAAGAAGAACAACAACAAGAAGAAGATGATGATAAAGAAAAAGAAGAGAAAGAAGAAGAAGAAGAAGATTATGAAGAACAAGAAGAAGAAGAAGAAGAAGAAGAAGAAAAAGAACACAAAGAAGAAGAAGAAGAAGAAAAATTGTAAAAAGAGGAAGAAGAAGAAGAAGAAGAACAAGATGATGATGAAGAAAAAAAGAAGAAAAACAAGAAGTAGAAGAAGAAGAAGAAGAAGAAGAAGAAGAAGAAGAAGAGGAAGAAGAAAAAGAAGAAAGAGAAGAAGAAGATGAAGAAGAAGGAGAAGAAGTAGAAGATGGAGAAGAAGGAGAAGAAGGACTAGAAGGTGATGGAGGAGAAGCAGCGAAACAAGAAGAAGAAGAAGAAGATGAGTAGAAGAAGAAGATGATGTAGAAGAAGAAGAAGAAGAAGAAGAAGATGGAGAAGAAGAAAAGAAGAAGTAGAAAAAGATTAAGAAGAAGAAGATGAAGAAGATGGAGAAGAAGAAAAGAAGTAGAAAAAGATGAAGAAGAAGAAGAAGAGGAGGAAGAAGAAGAAGAGCAAAAATAAGAACAGCAAGAAGAAGAAGACAATGAAAAAGAATAAAACAAAGAAGAAAAAGAAGAAGTAGAAGAAAAAAATGAAGAAGAAGAAGAAAAATTAGAAGAAGTTGGAGATTAAGAAAAAGAAGAAAAAGAAGAAGGAGAAGAAGAATAAGAAGAAGAAGTAGATGTTGAACAAGAAGAAGAAGAGGAAGAAGAAGAAAAAGAAGAAGAAGAAGAAGAAGAAGATGTAGAAGACGAATGAAGAAAAAGAAGTTGAAGAAAAATGAGAAGAGGACGAAGAAGAAATAGAAGAAGTGGAAGAAGAAGAAGAACAAGAAAAAAGAAGAGGAAGAAGAAGAAATAGAAGAAGGAAAAGAAGAAGAAGAAGAAGAAGAAGAAGAAGAAGAAGGAGAAGAAGAGAAAGAGGAGGAAGAAGAAGAAGAAGAAAAAGAAGAACAAGTAAAAGAACAAGAAGAAGAATAAGAAGAATAAGTAGAAGAAGAGGAAGAAGAAGAAAAACAAAAGTAGAATAATAATAATAATAATAAGGCGAAAGAAGAAAAAGAAAAGACAAAGAAGAAGAAGAAGAAGAAGAAGACGAAGAAGAGGAAGAAGAAGAAGAAGAAGAAAATGATGAAGAAGATGAAGAAGAACGAAAAGAAGATCATTAAAAAGAAGAAGAGGAAGAAGAAGAAGGAGAAGAAGTAGAAGTAGATGAAGAAGAAGAAGAAGAACAAGAACAACAACTAGAAGAAGAATAAAAAGAAGACAAGGAAGATGAAGAAGACGAAGGAAAAGAAGAATGAAAAGAAGAAGAAGAATAATAAGAAGAAGAAGAAGAAGAAGATGGAGAAAAAGAAGAAGACGAAGAAGAAGAAGAACGAGTTGAAGACGAAGAAGAAGAGTAAGAAGAAGAAGGTGAAGAAGCGAAAGAAGAAGTTGAAGCAGTAGAAGAAGAAAGAAGAAGAAGAAGATGACGATGAAGAAGAAGATAAGAAGGAGACGATGGAGTAGGTGAAGAAGAAGAAGAGGAAGGAGAAAAAGAAAAAGAAGAAGAAGAAGAAGAAGAATAAGATGATGATGATGATGATGAAGATGACGAACAACAAGAAGACATGAAGAAGAGGAAGACAATGGAGAGGAAGAGAAAAAAGAGGAGAAAGAAGAAGAAGAAGAAGAAGAAGATGAACAAGAACAAGAAGGGATGAAGAAGAGGAAGACAAAGAAAAGGAAAAAGCAAGAGGAGAAGCAAGAAGAGACACAAGAAGAAGAAGAAGAAGAAGGAGAAGGAGATAATGAAGAAGAAGATGAACAAGATGAAGAAGACGAAGAAAAAGAAGTAGAAGTAGAAGAAGAAGAAGAAGAAGAAGAAGAAGGGGAAGAAGAAGAAAAAGAAGCACAAGATGATGAAGAAGAAGAGGAAGAAGAAGGAGAGTACAAAAAAGAAAAAGAAGTAAAAGAAGAAGAACAAGAACAAGAACAAGAAGAACAAGAGGAAGAATAAGAAGTAGAAGAAGTAGTAGTGGTAGTAGTAGTAGTAGTAGTTGTAGAAGAAGAATAAGAAGATGAAGAAGAAGAAGAAGAAGGAGAAGAAGAAGAAGAAGAGGAAGATGAAAAAGATGTTGAATAAGAAGAAGAAGAAGACAAAGAAGAAGATGAAGATGAATTAGAAGAATAAGAAGAAGAAGAAGAAGAAGATGATGATGATGAAGAAGAAAGAATAAGAAGTAAAAAGAAGTAGAGGAAAAAGATGAAGATGAAGAAGAAGAAAAAGAAGACAAAGTAGAAGAAGAAGAAGAAGAAAAAGAAAAAGAAGTAATAGTAGTTGAAGAAGAAGTTGAGGAAGAAGAAGAAGAAGGCAAAGAAGAAGTTGAAGAATAAGAAGATGAAGATGAAGAAGAAGAAGAAGAAGAAGATGATGATGATGATGAAGAAGAAGAAAAAGTAGAATAAGAAGAGAAAGAAGAAGAAGCTGAAGTAGAAGAAGAAAGAAGAAGAAGAAGAAGAAAAAGAAGAATAAGAAGAAGAAGATGATGAAATAGCAGGAGAAGTAGAAGAGGAAGAAGAAGAAAAAGAACTTGTAGTAGAAAAGGATGATGAAGAAGAAGAAAAAGAACCAGAAGAAGAAGAAGAAGATGAAGAAGAAGAACAAGCAAAAGTAGAAGATGAAGAAGAAGAAGAAGAAAAACAAGTAGAAGAAGAGGAGGAAGTAGAGAAAGAAGAAATAGAAGAAGAATAAGTTGATGAACAAGAAGAAGAAGACGAAAGAAGACGAAGAGGAAGAAGATGAAGAACAAGGACAACAACTAGAAGAAGAAGAAAAACAAGACAATGAAGAAGAAGAAAATAAGAATGCAAAGAAGAAGAAGAAGAAGACGAACAACGACAAAAGAAGGCAAAGAAGGCAAAAAAGAAGAAGAAGAAGAAGAAGATGAAGAAGGCAAAAAAGAAGAAAAAGAAGAAGATAAAGAAGAGGAAGAAGAAGAAGATGAAGTAGAAGAATAAAGAATAAGTAGAAGACAATGAAGAGGAAGAAGAAGAAGGAGAAGAAAGAGTAGGAGAAGAAGAAGAAGAAAAAGGATGAGGAGGAGGAAGAGGAAGAGGAGGAGGAGGAGGAGGAGAAGAAGAAGAAGAACAAGAAGAAGCTGAAGAAGAAGAAAAAGTAGAAGAAGAAATGGAAGAAGAAGAAGAAGAGGAAGAAGAAGAAGAAGAAGAAGATGAAGAAGAAGTTGAAGACAAAGAAAAAGAAGAAGAAGAAGAAGAAGAAAAAGAAAAGAATAAGAAGAAGTACAAAACAAAGAATAAGAAGAAGATGATGATGAAGAAGAAGAAGAAGAGATGAAGAAGACAAAGATGATGAACTAGATGAAGAAGAAGAAGACGAAGAAGAAGATGTAGATGATGACGAATAAGAACAAGAAGAAATGAAGAATAAGAAGACAAAGAAATTGAAAAAGGAGAGTAGAAGGAAGAAAAAGAAGAGGAAGAAGAAGAAGAAGAAGAGGAAGAAGGAGTAGGAGGAGAAGAAGCTGGGGGAGAAGAAGTGGTAGAAGAAGAAGAAGAAGAAGGAGAAGAAGAAGAAGAACAAGATGAAGAAGAGGAACAAAAAGAAGAAGAAGAAGATGAAGAACAACAAGAAGAAGAAGAAAAAGAAGAAGAAAAAGATGAAGAAAAATAAGAATATGAAGAAGAAGAAGAAGATGATGAGGAGGAAGAAGAAGAAGTCAAAGAAGCAGAAGAAAAAAGCGAGGAAGACGGAGAAGAAGAGGAAGAAAAAGAGGAAGAAGAAGAAGAAGAAGAAGAAGCAGAATAAGAAGAAGAAGATGAAAAAAAAGAGGAAGAAGAAGGTGAAGAAGAAGAAAAAGAAGAAGTAGAAGAATAAGAAGTAGACGAAGAAGAACAAGAAGTGGAAGACAAAGAAGAAGTGATAGACAAAGAAGATGAAGAGGATAAAGAAGAAGAAGAATAAGAAGAAGAAGATGAAGAAGAAGAAGGAGTAGATGTAGACGAAGAGGAAGACGATGAAGACGAAGAAGAAGAAAAAGAAGAAGAAGAATAAGAAGAAGAAGAAGGAGAAGAAGAAGATGTAGAAGAAGAACAAGAACAACAACAAGAAGAAGAAGAAAAAGAAAATGATGAAGAAGAAAAGAAAGAAGAAGAAGAAGAAGAGAAAGAAGAAGAAGAAAAAGAAGAAGAAATTAATGAGGAAGAAGAAGAAGAGGAAGAAGTGGAGATAAAAGAAAAAGAAAAAGACGAAGATAAAGAAGAAGAAGAAGAAGAAGAAGAAGAACATGAAGAAGAAGAAGCAGAAAAAGAAAAAAAAGATGGAGATGGCGAAGAAGAAGAAGAAGAAGAAGTAGATGTTGAAGAAGAGAAAGAAGAAGACGTAGAAGGATAAGAAGAAGAAGAAGAAGGAGGAGGAGGAGGAGAAGAAGGAGAAGGAGCAAAAGAAAGAGAAGAAGGAGAAAAACGACTAAAAGGAGTAGAAGGAGAAGAAGGAGAGGAACAGGAAGAAGAAGAAGAAGAAGAAGAAGAAGAAGATAAAGAAGAAGAAGAAAAAGTAGTAGAAGAAGATGGAGAAGAAGATGAAAATGAGGAAGGTGATAAAGAAGGAGAAGAAGAAGAATAAAAAGTAAACGAAGAAGAAGAAAATGAAGAAAAACAAATGGAAGAAGAAGAAGAAGAAGATGAGGTAGAAGAAAAAGGATAAGAAGGTGAAGGAGAGAAAGAAGAAGAAGAAGAAGAAGAAGAAGAAGAAGAAGTAGAAGAAGAAGAAGGAGAAGAAGAAAAAGAAGGCAAAGAAGAAGAAAAAGATGAAGAAGAAGAAGCAGATGCGGAAGAGGATGAAGAAGAGGAAGAAGAAGATGAAGAAGAACATGAGGAAGAAGAAGGAGTAGAAGAAGATGGTGGAGAAGAAGAAGGAGAGGAAGACGAAGAAGAAGAAGAAGAAGAAGATGAAGTAGAAAGAGAAGGAGAAGATGGAGAAGAATGAGAAGAAGAAGAAGATTAATAAGAAGAAGAAGTTGAAGAAGAAGAAGACGAAGAAGAAGTAGTAGTTGAAGAAGAAGAAGAAGAAGAAAAGAAAACAAAGAAGAAGAAGAAGACAAAGAAGAAGAAGAGTAAGAAGAAGAAGAAGACGAAGAAGATTAAAAATTAGAATAAAAATAAGAAGAAGAAGAAGACGAAGAAGATAACGAAGAACAAGAAGTAGTTGAAGAAGAAGAATAAGTAGAAGATGAAGAAGTAGTGGTAGTTGTAGTAAAAGAAGAAGAACAAGAAGAAGAAGAAAAAAATGATAAAGAACAAGAAAAATACAAAGTAGAAGAAGAAGAAGATGATGATGATAAAGAAGAAGAATATGAAGAAGAAGAAGAAAAAGATGAAGAAGAAGAAGAAGTTGAAGAAGAAGTTGAAGAAAAAGAAGAAGTAGAAGAAGAAGAAGAAGATGATGATGATGAAGAAGAAGACAAAGAAGAAGAAAAAGATGAAGAAGAGGAAAAAGATGAAGATGAAGAAGAAGAAGAAGAAAGAAGAAGATGAAGAAGAAGAAGAAGAAGAAGGAGTAAGAGAAGAAAAAGAAGAAGAAAAAGGAGAAAGAAACGAAGAAGAAGAAGAAGAAGAGGGAGAAGAAGAAGAAGAAGAAGAAGAAAAAGAAGAAGATAAAGAAGGAGGAGAAGAAGAAGATTAAAGAAGAAAAAGAAGATGTCAAAGAAGAAGAAGACAAAGAAGAAGGAGAAGAAGAAGATGATGAATAAGAAGAAGAAGATGATGGAAGATGAAAAAGAAGATGTCGAAGAAGAAGGAGAAGAATATGAAGAACCAGAAAAAGATGAAGAATAAAAAAAGACGAAGAAGATGAAGAAGAAGAAAAAGAAGAAGGTGATGATGAAGAAGAAGAAGGAGATGGGGAAGAAGTAGAAGAAGAACAAGAACAAGAAAAACAACTAGAAGAAGAAGAAACAAAGGCAATGTAGAAGAAGAAGAAGAAGAAGAAAAGGAAGAATACGAAGAAAAAGAAGAAGAAGAAGAAGAAGAAGAAGAAAAAGAAAAAGAAGAACAAGAAGAAAAAGAAGAAGCCAAAGAAGAAGAAGAAGAAGAAGTAGAATGAGAAGAAGGAGAAGAAGAAGAAGAAGAGGAAGAAGAAGATGATGATGAAGAAGAAGAATAATAAGTTGAAGAAGAGGAAAAAGATGTTAAGGAAGTAAAAGAAGAAGAAGAGGAAGAAGAAGAAGAAGAAGAACACGAAAAAGAAAAAGTAGAAGAAGAAGAAGTAGAAGTGGACACAAAAAAGAGGAAGACGAAGAAGAGGAAGAAGAAGAAAAGGAAGAAGAAGAAGAAGAAGAAGAGTACAAAGAAGAAGAAGAAGAAGAAGCAGAAGTAAAAACAAAAGAAGTAGAAGTAGAAGAAGAAGAAGAAGAAGAAGAAGAAGAAGAAGGGGAGGAGGAAGGAGAAGGAGATGAAGTAGATGAAGAGGAAGAAGAAAAATAGGAGGAAGAAGAAGAAGAAGTTGAAGAAGAAGAAGGAGAAGATGAAAAAGAAGAAGAAGAAGGAGAATAACAAGAAGAAGAAGAACAAGAAGAAGAAAATGAAGAAGAGGAGGAAGAAGAAGAAGTAGAGGAAGAAGAAGACAAAGAAGAAGAAGAAGAAGAAGAAGAAGAGGGAGAAGGAGAAGAAGAAGGAGAAGAAGAAGGAGAAAAAGAAGAAGAAAAAGAAGTAGAAGAAGAAGAAGAAGAAGAAGAAGAAAAAGAAGAAGAAGAAGAAGAAGAAGAAGCAGAAGAAGAAGAAGATGAAGAGGAAGAAAAAGAAGATGAAGAAGAAGAAGAAGAAAAAGATGATGGTGATGATGATGAAGAAGAATAAGTAGAAGAAGAAGAAGAAGAAGAAGAAGAAGTAGGAGATGAAAAAGAAGAACGTGAAGAAGAAGAAGAGGATGATGATGAAGAAGAAGAAGAAAAAGAAGTAGAAGAAAAAGGAGTCGAAGAAGAAGAGGAAAAAGAGGATGGAAGAAGGCAATGAAGACGAAGAAGATGAAGAAGAACAAGAGGAAGACAAAGAAGAAGAAGAAGAAGAAGAAGAAAAAGAAGGAGAAGAACAAGAACAAGAACAAGAAGAAGATGTAGCAAAGAGGAAGAAGAAAAAGAAGAAGAAGAAGGAGGAAGAGAAGAAGAAGAAGGAGGAGGAGATGAAGAAGAAAAAAAAAGACGAGGAAGTAGGAGAAAAAGAAAAAGAAGAGGAAATAGAAGATGTTGAAGAGGAAGAAGTGAAAGTTAAAGAAGATGATGATGAAGAAGAAGAAGAAGATGATGATGATGATGAAGAGGAAGAAGAAGAAGAAGAAGAAGAAAAAGAAGAAGCAGAAGAAGGAGAAGAAGATGATGAACAAGGAGAATAAGATGAAGAAGAAGAAGAAAAAGAAGACAAAGAAGAAGTAGTAGTAAAAGAAGAAGAAGATAATGAAGAAGAAGAAAAGAAGATAAAGAAGCAGAAGAACTAGATGAACAAGGAGAGGAAGAGGGAGAAAAAGAAGGAGAAAAAGGAGATGAACAAGGAGAAGAACAAGAAGAACAAGAATAAAAATAAGTAGAGGAAGAAGAAGAAGAAGACAAAAAAGAAGTGAAAGAGGAAAAAGAAGAAGATGATGAAGATGATGATCAAGAAGAAGAAGAAGAAGAAGATGATGAAGAAGAACAAGAAGTGATGAAGAAGTGTGTGACAAAGTAAGAGAAGAAGAAGAAGAAGAGAAAGAAGAAAAATAAGAAGAAGAGGAAGAAGAAGATGACGAAGAAGAGGAAGAAGAAGAAGAAGAAGAAGAAGAAGAAGAAGAGGGTGACGAATAAGATGTAGCAAAAGGAGAAGAGGAAGACGAAGAAGAAGAAGAAGAAGAAGAAGAAGAAGAAAAAGAAGAAGAAGAAGAAGAAGGAGAAGTAGTAGAAGGAGAAGAAAGAGAAGAAGGACTTGAAGGAGTAGGTGGAGAAGAAGGAGAGTAAGAAGAAGAAGAAGAAGAAGAAGAAGAAGTGAAGAAGAAGATGGTGGAGAAGAAGAAAATTAAGAAGATGATTAAGAGGATGAAGCAGAAGAACAAGAAGTAGAAGTAGAAGAAGAAGAAGAAGAAGAAGAAGAAGAAGAAGAAGAAGAAGAAAATCAAATGGAAGAAGAAGAAGAAAAAGAAGAAGAAGAAGAAGAAGAAGAGGAAGAGGAAGAAGAATAAGGAGAAGAAGGAGAAGGAGAGGAAGAAGAAGAAGAAGAAGAAGAAGAAGAAGAAGAGGAAAAACAAGAAGCAGAAAAACAAAATGAAGAAGAAGATGAAGAAGGTGAAGAAGCAGAAGAAGAAGAAGGAGAGGAAGTGCTTGATGGAGCAGAAGGAGAAGAAGGAGAGGAATAAGGGAAAGAAGAAGAAGATGATGATGATGATCATGAAGAAGAAAATGAAGAAGAAGAAGAAGAAGAAAAAAAAGAAAAAGAGAAAGAGGTAGAAGAAGAGAAAGAAGAAGAAGAAGAAGGTGAAGAAGTAGAAGAAGGAGAAGATAGAAAGCGTGGACTAGAAGTAGTAGAATGAAAAGAAAGAGGAGAACAAGAAGAAGAAGTAGTAGAGGAAGAAGATGAAGTAGTAGAGGAAGAAGATGAAGAAAAAGAAGAAGAAGATGGAGAAGAAGAAGAAAACAAAGAAGATGATTAAGAAGAAGAAGAAGAAGACAAAGAAGAAGTAGAAGTAGAAGAAGAAAAAGATGATGATGAAGAAGAAGAAAAAGAAGACAAAGAAGACAAAGAAGCAAAAGAACTAGATGAAGAAGCAGAGGAAGAGGGAGAAAAACTTGGAGAAAATGGAGACAAACAAGGAGGAGAAGAAGAAGAAGTAGAAGATGAAGAAGAAAAAGTGGTTGAGGATGATGAAGAAGAAGAAGAAGACAAAAAAGAAATGAAAGAAGAAGAAGAAGAAGAAGAAGATGAAGATGATGATCAAGAAGAAGAAGAAGATGATGACGAAGAAGAAGAAGAAGAGGAGGAAGAAGAAAAACAAGAAGAGGAGGAGGAAGAAGATGAAGAGGAAGAGGAAGAAGAAGGAGGATGAGAAGAAGAAGAAGAAGGAGAAGGTGAGGAATAAGATGTCGCAAATGGAGAAGAAGAAGAAGAAGAAGATTATGAAGAAGAAGGAGGAGAAGAAGAAGAAGAAGAAGGAGAAGAAGCAGTAGAAGGAGAAGATGAGAAGAAGGACTTGAAGGAGTAGGTAGAGAAGAAGGAGAGTAAGAAGAAGAAGAAGTAGAAGAAGAAGAGAAGAAGAAGAAGATGGTGAAGAAGAAAAAAAATGAAGAAGATGATTAAGAGGAAGAAGAAGAAGAACAAGAAGTAGAAGAGGAAGAAGAATATGAGGAAAAACAAATCGAAGAAGAAGAAGAAGAAGAAGGGGAAGAAGAAGAAGAAGAAGAAGAAGAAAAAGAAGAAGGAGAAGAAGAAGAAGAAGTAGTAGTTGTAGATGAAGATGAAGAAGAGGAAGAAGAAGATGAAGTAGAAGACGAGGAAGAAGGAGAAGAAGAAGAGGAAGATGAAGAAGAAAAAGAAGAAGTAGAAAAAGAAGAAGAAGATGGAGAAGAATGAGAAGAAGAAGAAGAAGATGAATAAGAAGAAGAAGAAGAAGAAGATGAAGATGATGATGATGATGATGATGAAGGAGAAAGAGAATGAGAAGAAGTAGTAGTAGTAGAAGAAGAAGAACAACAACAAGAACAAAAATAAGAAGAAGAAGAAAAAGGAGGAAATGAAGACGAAGAAGAAGAAGAAAAGAAGAATATTAAGAAAAAGAAGAAGTAGAAGAAGAAGTAGTCGTACGACTAGAAGAAGAAGAAGAAGAAGAACAAGAAGAAGAGGAAGAAGAATAAAAAGATGTAAAAGAAAAAGAAAATGAAGAAGAAAATAAAGAACAAGAGGAAGAAGAAGAACGAGAAGAAGAAGAAGAACGAGAAGGAGAATAAGAAGTTTTAGAAGAAGAAGAAGAAGAAAAAGAAAAGAAGAACAAGACCAACAACTAGAAGAAGAAGAAAAAGAAGAAGTAAAAGAAGAAGAAAAAGAAAAAAGACGAATATGAAGAAGAAGAAGAAGTAGAAGTAGGCAAAGATGAAGATGAAGAAGAAGAAGAAAAAAAAGAAGAATAAGACGAAGAAGAAGAAGGAGAAGAAGAGAAAGAAGAAGAAGAAGAAGAAGACAAAGAAGAAGAACATGAAGAAGAAGAAGAAGAAGAAAAATAAGAAGAAGAAGAAGAAGAAGGAAGAAGAAGATGATGATGAAGGAGAGAAGAAGAATAAGAAGGAGAAGAGGAAGGAGAAAGTGAAAAGAAGAAGAATAAGAATAAGAAGAAGAAGAAGAAGAAGAAGATGGAGAGGAAGAACGGGTAGGAGAAGAAGAAGATGAAGAATGAGGAGGATGAGAACATAAAGAAGAAGAAGAAAAATGAAAATACGAAGAAGAAGATGAATAAAAAGAATAAGAATAATAAGAAGAAGAAGACAAAGAAGGAGAAGAAGAAGAAGTAGTAGTAAAAGAAGAAGAAGTAGAAGAAGAAGAAAATGATGATGAAGAAGAAGAAGAAGAAAAAGAAGAATAAGAAAAATAAGAAGTAGTAGAAGAAGAAGATGACGAAGAAGAAGAAAAAGAAGAATGAGAAGAAGAAGAAGAAGAAGAAGCAAAAAAAGAAAAAGAGAAAGAAGATTAAGAAGAAGAAGAAGAAGGAGAAGAAGAAGAACATAATGAAGAAGAAGAAGAAGAAGAAGAAGAAGAAGAAGAAGAAGAAGAAGATTGAGAAGACAAAGAAGAAGGAGAAGAACCAGAAGAAGAAAATGAAGAAGAAGAAGAAGTAGGAGGAGGATGGGAAGAAGAAGAAGAAGCAAAAGATTAAGTTGAAGAAGAAGAAGAAGAAGAATATGAAAGAAGAAAAAGAAGTCAAAGAAGAAGAAGAAGAAGATGATGAAGAAGAGGAAGAAGAAGAAAACAGAGAAGAAGAAGAAGAAGAAGAAGCAAGTGAAGAAGAAGATGAAGAAGAAGTAGAAGTAGAAGAAGAAGAAGAAGAAGATGAAGGAGTAGAAGAAGTAGTAGTAGTAGCAATAGTAGTAGTAGTAGAAGAAGAAGAAGAAGTAGAAGTAGAAAAAGAAGATGAAGAACAAGAAAAGTAGTAGTAGAAGAAGAAGAGGAAGATGAAGATGATGATGAAGAAGAAGTATAAGAAGATGAAGAGGAACATAAAGAAGAAGAAGATCTGAAGAATTTTATGAAGATGAAGAAGAAGAAGAAGAAGGGGAAGACGTCGAAGAAGAAGAAGAAGAAGAAGTGGAGAAAGAAGAAGAAGAAGAAGAAGAAGAAAAAGTAGGAGAAGAAGAAGAAGAAGAATATGGAGGAGGAGAATTAGAAGTAGAAGTAGAAGATTGAGAAGAAGAAGAAGGAGAAGAAGTAGAAGAAGCTGAAGAAGAAGATGAAGAAGAAGAAGATGAAGAAGAAGAAGAAGATGACGAAGAAGAAGTAGAAGTAGTAGAAGAAGAAGAAGAAGGAGGAGGAGGAGGAGAAGAATAAAAATAATAATAAGAGGAAGATTAAGAAAAAGAAGAAGAAGAAGTGGAGGAGGACGAAGATGAAGAAGAAGAGGAAAAAGAATGGGTAGAAGAAGATGAAAAAGAAGAAGAAGAAGAAGAAGAAGAATAAGAATTGGAAGAAGAAGAAGAAGAGGGAAAGAAGAAGACAAAGAAGAAAAAGAAGAAGAAGATGATGATGAAGAAGAAGTAGAAGTTGACGTAGAAAGAAAAAGAAGATGTCGAAGAAGAAGAAGAAGAAGAAGAAGAAGTAGAAGAAGAAGAAGAAGAAGATGAAGGAGATGATGATGAAGAAGAAGAAGAAGAACACGAAAGAAGAAAAAGAAGATGTCAAAGAAGAAGATGAGAAGAAGAAGAAGAATAAGAAGAAGAAGAAGAAGAAAAAGAAAAAGAAGAAGTTGAAGAAGAAGGAGGAGAAGATGATGAAGAAGAAGAACAAGAAGAAGAAGGTGGAGAAGGAGAAGAAGTAGAAGAAGAAACAGAAGAAGAAGATGTTGATGAAGAAGAAGAAGAAGAAGAGGAAAAAGAATAGCAACTAGAAGAAGAAGAAGAAAAAAAGATGAAGAAGAAGTGGAAGAAGCAAAAGAGGGAGGAGATGTAGAAGAAGAAGAAGAAGAAGAAGACAAAGAAGAAGATGATGATGAAGAATAACAAGACGAGGAAGAAGTATAAGAAGAGGAAGAAGACGAAGAAGAAGAAGAGAAAATGAAGAACCAGAAGAAATGCAGAGTTGGAAGACAGAGAAGAGGAGGAAAAAGAAGTGGTGGAAGAAGAAGAAGATGAAGAGAAAGAGGAAGAAGTTAAAGAAGATGAAGATGATGAAGAAGAACAAGAAGAGATGAAGAAGTGTGTGAAAAGGAAAAAGAAGAAGAAGAAGAAGAAGAGGAAGAAGACAAACAAGAAGAAAAAGAGAAAAAAGAAGATGAAGAAGAAGAGGAAGAACCAGAAGAAGAAGAAGAAGAAGGTGAAGAATAAGGTGCAGCAAAAAGAGAAGAAGAAGAAGAAGAAGAAGAAGAAGAAGAAGAAGGAGAAGCAGAAGAAGGAGAACAAGGAGAAGAAGGACTTGAAGGAGTAGAAGGAGAAGATAGAGAGTAAGCAGAAGAAGAAGAAGAAGAAGAGAAGAAGATGGAGAATAAGAAGAAAATGAAGAAGATTATTAAGAAGAAGAACAAGAACAAGATGTAGAAGAAGAAGAAGATGAACATGAAGAAAAACAAATGGAAGAAGAAGAAGAAGGGGAAGAAGAAGAAGAAGAAGAGGAAGAAGAAAATGGAGAAGAAGGAGAAAGATAGGAAGAAGAAGAAGAAGAAGAAGAAGTTGAACAAGAAAGAGAAGAAGAAAAAAAAGAAAAAGAAAAAGAAGAAAAAGTAGGAGAAGAACAATAAGAAGAAGATGAAGATGATGAAGAAGAATATGTAGAAGGGGAAGAAAATGAACAAGATGATTAAGAAGAAGAGCAAGAAGTTAAAGAAGAAGAAGATGAAGAAAAAAAATGGAAGAAGAAGAAGCAGAAGAAGGAGAAGAAGAAGGAGAAGGAGAAGAAGAAGAAGAAGATGATGTTGATGTTGAAGAAGAAAAAGGAGAAGAGGGAGAAGGATGGGAAGAAGAAAAAGGAGAAGAAGACGAAGAAGAAGAAAAAGAGGAAGAAAAAGTAGGAGAAGAAGGAGAAGAAGAAAAAGAAGAAAAAAAAGAAGTAGAAGAAGAAGAATAAGAAGAAGAAGAGAAAGAAGAAGAAGAAGAAGAAAGAGAAGAAAAGGAAGAGGAAGACAAAGAAGAGGAAGAGGGAGATGAAGAAGAAGAAGAAGTGGTAGAAAAACGAGAAGAAGATGATGAAGAATGAGAACAAGAAGAAGAAGAAGAAGAATAAGAGGAAGTAGAAGAAGAAGAAGAACACAAAGAAGTGGAAGAAGAAGAAGAAGAAAACGAAAAAAAAGAAGAAGAAGAATAATAAGAAGAAGAAGAACAAGTTGTAGAAGAAGAAGGAGAAGAAGAAGAAGATGAAGATGAAAAAAACAAGAAGAAGAGGAAGACAAATGTGCGGAAGAAGAAGAAGTTGAAGAAGATGTCGATGACAAATAAGAACAAGAAAAGATGAAGAAGAGGAAGACAGGAAACGAAGAAGAAGAAGTGGAGGAAAAAGAAAAATAAGAAGAAGAACAAGAATTTGAACAAGAAGAAGTAGAAGAGAAAAAAAGAAGAAAAAAAGGAAGAAGAATAAGAAGAGGAAGAGGAAGAAGAAGAAGAAGATGATGATGAAGAAAAAGAAGTCGAAGAAGAACAAGAAGAAGAAGAAGAGGAAGAAGATGAAAAAGAAAAGGAAGAAAACGATGAAGAAGAAGAAGAAGTAGACAAAAAGGAAGAAGAACAAGAAGAAGAAGAAGAAGAATAAGAGAGCAAGATAAATGGGAAGAAGAAGAAGAGGAAGAAGAAGATGAAGAACAAGAAGAAGAAGAATAACATAGTAGTAGAAGAAAAAGAAGTGGAAGATAAATAAGAAGAAGACGAAGAAGACAAAGAAGAAGAAGAAGAAGAAGTGGAAGAAGAAGGAGGAGAAGAAGAACAAGAGAGCAAGAAAGGGAAGAAGAAGAAGAAGAAGAAGAGTAACAAGAAGTTGTAGAAGGAGAAGATGAAGTGGAAGGAAAACAAAAAGATAAAGATAAGAAGAAGAAGAAGAAGATAAAGAAGACGAAGAAGAAGATGAAGGAGAAGATGAAGGAGAAGAAGAAGAAGAAGAAGAAGAGGAAGAAGAAGAACAAGTAGACAAAGAACAAGAAGAAAAGAAGAAGAAGAAGAAGATAAAGAAGAAGAAGATAAAGAAGAAGAAGGCAAAGAAGAAGAAGAAGAAGAAGAAGAAGATGAAGATGATGAAGAAGAAGAATAATAAGAAGACAAAGAAGAAGAAGATGAAGAAGAAGTAGAAGAAAAGGAAGAAGAAGAAGAAGAAGAAGATAATGAAGAAGAAGAACAAGAAGAATGAGAAGATTGAGAGAAAAGAGAAGAAGAAGAAAAGAAGAAGAAGAGGAGGAGGAATAAGAAGACAAAGAAGAGGAAAATGAGGAAGAAGAAGAAGAAGAAGAAGGAGAAGAAAGACAAAAAAGAAGTAGAAGAAGAAGAAGAAGTAGAAGTTGAAGAAGAAGATGAAGAAGAAGAAGAGGAAAATGAAGAAGAAGAGGAAGAAGAAAAGAAAAAGGCATAGAAGAACGAGAAGAAGAAGAAGAAGAAAAGGATGAAGATGAAAACGAAGAAGAACAAGATGAAGAAGATGAGGAAAAAGAGGAAGAAGATGAAGAAGATGAAGAAGAAAAAGAAGTAAAAGCAAACGAAGGAGGAGGAGGAGAAGAAGGAGAATAACAAGAAAAAGACGATGATGATGAAGAAGAAGAAGATGATGAAGAAGAAGAGGATGTAGTAAAAGAAGAAGAAGAAGAAGGAGAAGAAGGAAAAGGACTAGGAGTAGAAAGAGAAGAAGGAGAGGAACAATAAGAAGAAGAAGAAGAGGAAGAAGAAGAAGAAGAAGAAGAAGAAGATGGCGAAGAAGAAGATAATGAAGATGAGGATTAAGAAGAAGAAGAAGTTGTACAAGAAGTAGTAGTAGAAGAAGAAGAATAAGAAAAACAAATGGAAAAAGAAGAAGAAGAACAAGAAGTTGAAGAAGAAGAAGAAGGAAAAGGAGAAGAAGGAGAAGGGGAAAAAGAACAAGAAGGAGAAGAAATAGAAGAACAAGGAAAAGAAGAAGAAGATGAAGATGGAGAAGAAGATGATGAAAGAGATAAGGAGGCTGAAGAACATGAAGATGAAGAAGAAGAAGAAGAAGAAGAAGAACAAGAAAAAGAAGACGAAGTGGAAGAAGATGACGAAGATGAAGTATAAGATTAAGAAGAAGAAGAAGAAGAAGAAGAAGTAAAAGATTAAAGAGAAGAAGAAGAAGAATTAGAAAAAACCAAGAGGAAGAAGTAGAAGAACAAGATGAAGATGAAAAAGAAGAAGAAGAATAAGAAGAAGAAGAAGAAGAAGAAGAAGAAGCAGAAGGAGAAGAAGAAGAAGAAGAAGAAGAAGAAGATGAAGAAGAAGAAGAAGGACAAGAAGAAGTAGTTGAAGATGAAGAAGAAGAAGAAAAAGAGAAGAAGAAGAAGAGGAGGAGGAGGAAGAAGAAGAAGTAGGATAAGAATAAGAAGAAGAACAAAAAGAAGAAGAAGGTGAGGGCAAAGAAGAAGAACAAGAAAATGAGGTTGAAGAACAAGAAGAAAGAGAAGAACAAAAAGAAGTAGTAGAAGAAGAACAAGAAAAAGAAGACGAAGAAGAAAAAGAAGAAAGAAGAAGAACAAGAAGAAGATGATGAAGAAGATGAAGAAGAAGAAGGCAAAGAAGAAGATGTAGAAGCACAAGATGAAAAAGAATAAGAACAAGAAGAAGAAGAAGAAGAAGAGGAAAAAGAAATTTAAGAAGGAGAAGAAGGAGAAGTAGGAGAACAAAGAGAGGAAGAAGAAGAAGAAAATGATGATGAAGAAGAAGGAGAAGAAGAAGAAGATGATGATGAAGAAGAAGAAGAAGAAGAAGAGGAAGAAGAAGAAGAAGAAGAAAAGCAAGAAGACGAAGAAGAGGAGGAAGAAGAAGTAGAAAAAGAAGAAGAAGAAGAAGAAGAACAAGTAAAAGTAGAAGAAGAAGAAGAAGAAAAAGAAGAAGAAGAAAAAGAAGAAGAAGAGGAAGATGAAGGAGCAGAGGAAGAAGAACGATAAAAAAGAGAAGAAGGACTAGATGGAGCAGAAGGAGAAGAAGGAGAAGAAGAAGAAGAAGAAGAGAAGAAGAAGAAGATGGAGAAGCAGATTAAGAAGAAGAGGAAGAAGAAGGAGAAGAAGAAGAAGAAGAGAAGTAAAGAACAAGGAGAAGAAGAAGAAGAAGAGGAAGAAGAAGAAGAAGTTGAAGAAGAAGAAGAAGAACAAGAAGTAGTTGTAGTAGTCGGAGAAGAAGAAGAAGTAGTAGTGGAAGAAGAAGTAGTAGTAGAAGAAGAAGAAGAAGAAGAAGAAGAAGAGGAACAAGAAAAGGAAGAAGAAGAAGAAGCAGAAAGAGGAGAGGAAGATGAAAAAGACAGCAAAGAAGAAGAGAAGTAGTAATTGTAGTAATAGAAGAAGAAGAAGAAGAAGAGAAAGTAGAAGAAGAAGAAGAAGAAGAAGAAGAAGAAGAAGCAGAAGCAAAAAAGAAAATGAAGAGGAAGAAAAAGAAGTAGAAGCCAAGAAGGTTGAGAAGAAGAAGAGGAAGGCAAACAAGAGGAATACGAGGAAGATGAAGAAGAAGAAGAAGGAGAAGAAGAAGGAGATGAAGAAGACGAAGAACATGAAGATGACAAAGAAGAAGAAGAAGAACAAGAAAAAGAAGATGAAGAAGAAGAAGGAGAAGAGGAAGAAGAAGAAGATGACGAAGAAGAAGAAGAAAAAACAGAGAGCTAAGTGAAAAAAAAATTACAAGAACAAGATGAAAACGAAAAAGAAGAAGAAGAAGAAGAAGTAGAAGACAAAGAAGAAGAAGGAGAAGAAGAAGTAGAAGAAGAAGAAGAAGAAGAAAAGGAGAAGAAGAAGAAAATGAAGAAGAAGTAGAATAAGAATAGGAAGAAGAACAAAAAGAAGAAGAAGGAGAAGATGAAGAAGATGAACAAGGAGAAGGAGAAGTAGGACATGAAGAAGAAGATGAAGAACAAGAAGAAAAAGAAGTAGAAGAAGAAGAAAAAGAAGAAGAAGACAAAGAAGAAGAAGAAGAAGAAGATGTTGAAGAATATGAAGAATAAGAAGAAGAAGAAGAAGAAGAAGAAGAAATTGAAGAAGAAGAAGAAAATACAGAGAAGAAGGAGAATAAAGAGATGAAGAAGAACAAGAAGATGATGAAAAAGAAGAGGAAGGAGAAGAAGAAGAAGACGAAGAAGAAGTAGTAGAAGAAGAAAAAGAAGAAGAGGAAGAGGAAGAAGAAGAACACGAAGAAAGAGAAGAAGAAGAAGAAGAAAAAAAGGAAGAAGTTGAAGAAAACGGAGAAGCAGAAGTAGAAGAAGAAGATGACGAAGAAGAAGAAGAAGAAGTAGAAGAAGAAGAAGTAGTAGAAGAAGAAGATGATGATGATGATGATGATGATGAAGAAAAAGAAAAAGGAGTAGAACTAGAAGAAGGAGAAAACAGAGAAGAAGGACTAGACGGAGAAGAAGAAGGAGAAGAAGAAAAAGATGAAGAAGAAAAAGAAGAAGGAGAAGAAGATGAAAGTAAACAAGAAGAGGAAGAAGAAAGAGAAGAAGAAGAAGTTGAAGAAGATGAAGAACAACAAGTTGTAGAAGAAGAAGAAGAAGGAGAAGTAGTAGTAGTAGTAGAAGAAGAAGAAGAAGAAGTAGAAGAAAAAGAAGAAGAAGAAGAAGAAGGAGGAGGAGGACAAGAAGAAGAAGAAGAAGAAGAAGAAGAGAAGAAGAATAATTAGAAGATGATGAAGAAGAGTAAGAAGAAGAAGAAATAGAAGAAGAAGAAGAATAAGATGAAGAAAAAGTGTAACAAGAAGAAGATGAAGAAGAAGAAGAGGAAGTAGAAAAATAAGAAGAAGAAGAACAAGAAGAAAAAGAAGATTAAATGGAGGAAGAAGAGCAGAAAGACGAAGTAGAAGAAGAGGAACAA
>JAIUJO010001510.1:45000-50000 GCA_023846275.1 Vanilla planifolia
CGAAGAAGAAGAAGATGAAAAAAAATAATGAGAATAATAAAAAGAAGAACAAGACAGATGAAGAAGATGATGATGAAGAAGAAGAAGAAGAAGAAGTAAAAGAAGAAGAAGGAAAAGAAGATTAAGAAGAAGAAGAAGAAGATGATGATGAAGAATAGGATGAAGAAGTAGAAGAAGAAGAAAATGAGGAAGAAGAAGAAGAAGAAGAAGAAGAAGAAGTTGAAGAAGATGGAAAAAACAAAGAAGACGAAGAAGAACAAGAAGAAGTAGAAGAAGAAGAAGAAGAAGAAGAAGGAGGAGGAGGAAGAGGAGGCAGAGGAGGAGGAGGAGGAGGAGGAGGAGGGGTAGACGAAGAAGAAGCACAAGATGAAGATGATGAAGAAGAAGTATAATATGAAAGAAGAAAAAGATGTCAAAGAAGAAGAAGAAGAAGAAGAAGAAAAAGAAGAAGAAGAAGACAAAGGAAAGTAGAGGTAGAAGAATAAGAAGAAGGAGAAGAAGAAGAAAAGTAGTAATAGAAGAATAAAAAGATGAAGAAGAAGAAGAAGAAGAAGAAAAAGAAGATGAACAAGAAAGAGTAGAAGTAGAAGAAGAAGAGGAAGATGAAGACGCTGATGAAGAAGAATATGAAGAAGAAGAAGAAGAAGAAGGAAAAGAAGAAGAAGCAGAAGAAGATGTGAAGAAGAAGTTGAAGAAGAAGAAGAAGAAGAAGAGGAAGACGAAGAAGAAGAGGAAGACAAAGAAGAAGATGAAGAAAAAGATGAAGAAAGGTGAAGGAGTAGTAGTTGAAGAAGAAGAAGAAGAAGAAGAATGAGGATTAGAAGAAGAAGATGAAGAAGATAGAAAAAGAGGAGAAGAAGTTGAAGATCAAGAAGAAGAAGAAGGAGAAGAAGAAGAAGAAGAAGAAGAAGAAGAAGAAGACAATAAGAAGAAGAAAAAAGGAAGACGAATAAGAAGAAGAAGAAGAAGAAGAAGAGGGGAAAGAAGAAGACAAAGAAGTAGAAGAAGAAGAAGATGATGAAGAAGAAGTTGACAAAAAAAGAAAAAGAAGATGTCGAGGTAGAAGAAGAAGATGAAGAAAGAGAAGACACAGAAGAAGAAGAATTTTAAGAAGAAGATGAAGAAAAGAAGAAGAATACGAAAGAAGAAAAAGAAGATGTCAAAGAAGAAGAAGAATAAGAGGAAGAAAATGAAAAATAAGAAGAAGATGAGAAGAAGGAAGAAGATAAAGAAGAAATAGATGGAGAAGTAGAACCAGAAGTAGATGGAGAAGGATAACAAGAAGTAGAAGAATAAGAAGAAGAAGAAGAAGAAGAAGAAGAAGAAGAAGAAGAAGTAGAAGAAGAAAAAGAATAGCAACTAGAAGAAGAAGAAGAAGAAAATGAAGATGAAGAAGAAGAAGAAGCAAAAGAAGGAGAAGAAGCAGAAGAAGAAGAAGAAGAAGAAGATGAAGAAGAAGAAGGGAAAGAAGAAGAAGAAGAAGAAGAAGAGGAAGAAGAAGATAAAGAAGAAGTAAAAGAAGAGAAAGAAGAAGAAGCAGAAGAAGAAGAAGAAGAAGAAGAAGAAGATGAAGAAGAACCAGAAGTTATGCAGAATATGAAGAAAAAGAAGAGGAAGAAGAAGACATGGTGGAAGAAGAAGAGGAAGATGATAAAGATGATGATCAAGAACAAGAAGAAGAAGAAGATGATGATGATGAAGAAGAACAAGAAGAGATGAAGATGTGCGCGATAATGAAACAGAAGAAGAGGAGGAATAAGGAAAACAAGAAGAAGAAGAGGAGGAAGAAAATGAAGAAGAAGAGGAAAAAGAAGGAGAAGAAGAAAAAGAAGAAGAAGGTGAAGAATATGATATAGATATAGGAGAAGAAGAAGAAGAAGAAGAAGGAGACGAAGAAGAAGAAGAAGAAGAGGAAGAAGAAAAAGAACAAGAAGAAGAAGAAGAAAGAGAAGAAGCAGAAGAAGGAGAAGGAGAAGATGGACTTGAAGGAGTAGAAGGAGAAGAAGGAGAGTAACAAGAAGAAGAAGAAAAAGAAGAAGAAGAGAAGAAGAATGATGGAAGAGAAGAAGAAGGATAGGAAGAAGAAGAAAATGAAGAAAATGATTCAGAGGAAGAAGAAGAAGAAGAAGAACAAGAAGTAGAATAGGAAGAAGATGATGAAGAAAAACAAATGTTAGAAGAAGAAGAAGAAGGGGAAGAAGAACAAGAAGAAGGAGGAGAAGAAGAAGAATAAGTATATGTAGAAGAAGATGAAGAAGAGGAAGAAGAAGATGAAGAAGAAGACGAGAAAGAAGGAGAAGAAGAAGAAGAGCAAGTTGAACAAGAAGAAGATGGAGAAGCAGAAGAAGAACAAGAACAAGAACAAGAAGAAGAAGAAGAAGTAAAAAAAGAAGGAGAAGATGGAGAACAATGAGAAGAAGAAGATGATGAATAATAATAAGAAGAAGAAGAGGAAGATGATGATGATTATGATGATGATGATGAAGGAGATGGAGAAGGAGAAGTAGTAGTAGAAGAAGAAAAAGAAGAAGAACATGAACAAGAACAACAATAAGTAGAAGAAGAAAAAGGAGAAAATGAAGAAGAAGAAGAAAAGAAGAATATCAAGAAAAAGAAGAAGCAGAAGAAGAAGTAGTGGTAGGAGTAGAAGAAGAAGAAGAAGAAGAAGAGGAAGAAAAAGAAGAAGAAGCAGAAAAAGAAGAATAACAAGAAGTAAAAGAAAAAGAAAATGAAGAAGAAAATGAAGAAGGAGAAGGAGAACATGAAGTTTTAGAAGAAAAAGAAGAAGAAGAAGAAGAAGAAAAAAGAACAACAAGAACAGAAACTAGAAGAAGAATAAAAAGAAGACAAAGAAGAAGAAGAAGAAAAAGAAAAAAAGGCGATTATGAGGAAGAAGAAGAAGAAGAAGAAAAAAGAAGAATAAGAACAACAACCAGAAGAACAAGAAAAAGAAGATGAAGAAGAAGAAGAAGAAGAAGAAAAAGAAAAAGATGAATATGAAGAAGAAGAAAAAGAAGAAGTAGAACAAGAAGGCAAAGATGATGATGAAGAAGAAGAAGAAGAAGAAGACGAAGAAAAAAAAGAAGAATAAGAAGAAGAGAAAGAAGAAGAAGAAGAAGACAAAGAAGAAGAACATGAAGAGGAAGAAGAAGAAAAATAAGAAGAAGAAGGGGAAGAAGAAGGAAGAAGAAGAAGAACAAGATGAAGGAGAGAAGAAGAAGGAGAAGGAGAAGAGGAAAGAGAAGGAGAAGAAGAAGAAGAAGAAGAAGAAGAAGAAGAAGAAGAAGATGGAGAGGAAGAATGGGTAGGAGAAGAAGAAGATGAAGAATGAGAAGGAGGAGGACTAGAACATAAAGAAGAAGAAGAAGAAAAATGAAAATACAAAGAAGAAGAAGATGAATTAAAATAATAAGAATAAGAAGAATAAGAAGACAAAGAAGAAGAAGATGAAGAAGTAGTAGTAGTAGTAGAAGAAGAAGAAGAAGAAAATGATGATGAAGAAGAAGAAGAAAAATAAGAATAAGAAAAAAAAGTAGTAGAAGGAGAAGAAGATGAGGAAGAAGAAAAAGAAGAATGAGATGAAGAAGAAGAAGAAGTAAAAAAGAAAAAGAGAAAGAAGATTAAGATGATGAACAAGAAGAAGAAGAAATGAATGAAGAAGAAGAAGAAGAAGAAAATCAGGAAGAAGAAGAAGAAAATTAGGAAGAAGAAGAAGAAGAAGAAGATGATGATTGAGAAGACAAAGAAGAAGGAGAAGAACTAGAACAAGAAAAAGAAGAAGTAGAAGAAGAAGAAAGAGGAGGAGGGGAAGAAGAAGCACAAGCAAAAGATGAAGTAGAAGAAGAAGAAGAAGAATATGAAAGAAAAAAAAGAAGCCAAAAAAGAAGAAGAGGAAGATGAAGAAGAAGAAGAAGATGAAGAAGAAGAAGAAGAAGAAGAAAACAGAGAAGAAGATGAGGAAGAAGAAGAAGAAGAAGAAGGACAAGAAGAAAAAGAAGAAGTAGAAGAAGAAGATGAAAGGGTAGAAGTAGAAGTAGTAGTAGTAGTAATAGTAGAAGAAGAAGAAGACGAAGACGAAGAAGAAGAAGAAAAAGAAGATGAAGAACAAGAAAAGTAGTAGTAGAAGAAGAAGAGGAAGATGAAGATGATGATGAAGAAGAAGTGTAGGAAGATGAAGAAGAACACAAAAAAGAAGAAGAAAAAGAATGCAAAGAAGAAGAAGTAGATCTGAGGAATTTTGAGAAGATGAAGAAGAAGAAAAAGACGACGACGACAAGGATGAAGAAGAAGAAGAAGAAGAAGAGGAGAAAGAAGAAGAAGAAGAAGAAGAAGAAGAAGAAGAACAAAGAGTAGGAGGAGAAGAAGAAGAAGATGGAGAAGGAGAATTAGAAGTAGAAGTAAAAGATGAAGAAGGAGAAGAAGTAGTAGAAGAAGAAGAAGAAGCTGAAGAAGAAGAAGAAGAAAAAGAAGCTAAATAATAAGAAGAAGAAGAGGAAGAAGAGGGAAAGAAGAAGGCAAAGAAGAAGAAGAAGGAGAAGAAGCAGAAGAAGAAGAGGAAGAAAATCAGGAAGAAGAAGAAGATTGAGAAGACAAAGAAGGAGAAGAATTAGAAGAAGAAAAAGAAGAAGAAGAAGAAGAAAGAGGAGGAGGAGGAGGGAATAAAGAAGCACAAGCAAAAGATGAAGTTGAGGAAGAAGAAGAATATGAAAGAAGAAGAAGAAGAAGAAAATAGAGACGAAGATGAAGAAGAAAAAGAAGAAGAAGAAGAAGGAGAAGAAGAAGACAAAGAAGAACTTGAAGTAGAAGAAGAAGATGGAGTAGAAGAAGTAGTAGTAGTAGCATTAGTAGTAGTAGTAGAAGAAGAAGAAGAAGAAGAAGAAGTAGAAGAAGAAAAGGAAGATGAAGAACAAGAAAAAGTAGTTGTAGAAGAAGAAGAGGAAGATGAAGATGGTGATGAAGAAGAAGTATAGGAAGATGAAGAAGAACACAAAGAAGAAGAA